>CAWVOZ010000140.1:0-96990 GCA_963931855.1 Philhelius festivus | reverse complement strand
ATGAAAAGTATATACAAACTATCAGACTTGTATATGGGTAAGGTAAAGTGGCTTTTAGTTCTTAGATTTAAAATTAGTGTTCGTCATACCGTATGTGTGGTACCTATTTGCGTCTTTCTAAACAAAAGATGGATAGATTTTCTGCCTGTAAGCAAAATTGAAATTTCGGTCTAGTAATTTTTGGCAAAAGTTAAGACTTGAAATCTCCAACAAATATCATAAATAAGAGGCGGAAACCTAGTTACTTACTTCTCTCAGGCATTCTTGTGTGCATGTAAGCAGGACCTACCGTTTTCTGCAGATTACGAAAGCCTAATTAGCAGCACTTTTCATGACAAGACATACTCTTGGAGGATTAGTCACTTTCTCGCAGAGGCAGAACATCCCTGAAAAACTTCTCTTTGTTACAAAATATATTGAAAATAAAAAAAAAACATCAATGGATGTTGTCATTTTTGTTGTTGCTAAAGTAGCCATACTATTTTTTTTTTTTTTTGTGGTTGAAAGTTGAGCAGGATATATTCAATACATACATTTTAGAAATATATTTTTACTTACATATTAAAAAAAAAGAGTATAACATGGAATCCTTGATAAATAATCAGCTCAAAAAAATATCTCGTAGATCGAAAGCTTCTTAATGACCGGCAATACGGCTTTCGCAGCAATCTTTTGGTGATCTTATGGCTTATCTTACCGTAGAGTGGAACAGATCTTTACGCATTATTTTCATAGAATCTTGTGCCAGTTTCTTGTACCGAAAATGCGTGCGTTTTGTATCAACGAAACCCTTATTCTTTGGATTTTAACTTACCTTTTAGATCGTTCAATATTATGTTGTATTAGACGGTTTCAAGTCTAATCTTCAAAAAATAAATGCTGGTGTTCCCCAAGGCTCCGTTTTGTCTCCGAATCTCTTCCTCATTATTATAAATGATCTCTTGTCTGAAACCTCTAATCCACTTCATTGTTTTGACAAAAACTCTACCCTCAGCTTCTCATAATTGTTTTTAAATTCACGTCGGATGTGAAATTGCAAGGGTATCATGTGATTAGCTCGTTAAACTCCGATCTTTACAGTATTGTTAAATGGGGTGTAAAAAATCGTGTGGAGCTTAATACTTCAAAAACTCAATGCTGTCTATTGTACACCTAATGCCATTGTCCCTGAATGACAATTGCATCAAAAAAAAAAAAACGAAAAGCTCTCAGTACTCGATATGTGTATCAAAGACGATCTTCGTTAGAATGACCAAACTACCGAGTTCACCAAAAACGCTTCTAAGTTTATCGACGGTTAACTATGAATACCTCCTATGTCGCATTTTGTAAACTTTAAAGGGGACACAAAAAACTGATTATAGTCTCAAAATTAAAACGCATAATAATAAAATTTTTTACATAATTATCAGTTTTGAATATCTATGATGTGAAATAGTTTAAATTTTAAAAATTCAGCGAAGCAGATGGAAATTATTAACGAAACTACATCAAAAAGTGAATTTCACAAAAAATTATGTGACGAGATATTCATAGTTAACCGTCGATATAGGATTTCTAAATCGATGCAAGATACTCGTATTTTTTCAGCCAATCTGATCTGGCTACAACTTATAAGGCGTTAATACATCGAGTACAGAGTTCACACTTTTGGGTAGGTGCAGCACCAACTTTTCTCCATTAAGTGGATAGAATTAAAAAAGGGCGTATAAACTAATCAGAAACTGAGCTATCATGGAATCATTCCCATTTCTTTCATATTTAATGCTCATTCGAAGTTGCTAGATGCATACAAGCAGCTCACCCTCGAGCCTAATTTTGGTTGTACCGTCAAATATAAAAATTCGTTTTTTAGTTGCCCAACACTATGGAATAATATACTCGTACCATGCACGGTTTTCCCTTTGTAATTTCAATATACAAACATTCAAGACCAAAGTTCGGCGACACCTCCTTCCTCTCCTGCCCAAATTTCCCCATTGCCCGTGCTGTGTTTAACATTATAATCGTCTTTTAATAAACCCCTGAGCGCGTTTGAATTATACAAAAAAAAAAAGAACGAACAAATAAACACATCTTAGGTTTAGCAATAAACACATCAACACTCCAAGAAACACCAAAACAAAAACACACTTACCCACTGACATACCGCTACAATACACCAATAAACCAATAGGCAAACACACCAATTACTATAACTACATCAACACTTTGCACTATTCTTAAAAATTTCCTCACCACCATGTCAACGTACTAAGCAATTACGCTACACCTTTCCTTTAATGCTTAGTCACTTTAAACAACAAAACCAAATTCGTGAAATGCAATCAGTGGTTAATTGCACACGTCAGTTAAATATTGACATTTTTTTCAAAAAACAAATTAACTTTTAAACTTTAAATATTCCAGAACAATCAAGCTGGTGAAATTCACAATACGAATTTGATTAAAACGGGAAACAAATAGGTTCCTCAAGTCAAACTTTCTTTCCTTTCCCAAGTTAAAGTTATCTCCGACAAGGAGTAAATAAAAACCGAAATGTCACAACAATTTTAAACAACATTCGAAATTTGAAAAGTTTTCCCTCATTTCCGGCCAAGTTAACCGCAAGACCCCCTGCATCAATAGACATAATATATTTAGGAGAATCCTTTACAAACACTCACATACACAATGATAAAAATGATCATAAATAAACAGAGAACTAGCTATAGAACTTGTATATATGTAAATACATTTGTAGTTCTTGATTAGAGTGCCTTAGATTCACAAGAGAAATAGAGGACACTCTTATTTTTAAGGACCCACAAGAAGATAGACGTTTGCCCGTCATTGAAATTTAATAGACATCTATTTCAAGTGTTTGTGTGGGTTGGTGTGTGTGTGTCAAGTCTTCTGCTGACATCCTATTCTCATAAACGAAAGTAGTGTTGCTGTTGGCTTTGTAAGAGCTCTTGAAAAGTATCGATTTTGAAGTTTTTTTTCCCATCTATTTTTGAGAGAGAAAAGAGCCAATCAGCTTAGATTAAGGTCAATGTTGACATTGGGCGCTATTATCGCTGTCGTAAGTGCAAACATCATTCTTGAGCTTCGTTGATCGGATAATATATAAGGCCACTGAATAAATAAACGATGATATCTAGCTATCGTGTTTCAAAGGAAGTGCTTGGTAAATATTAGTTGAATCCTTCTTTAAGGAAAGGGTTGATTTGGTAGGGGAAATTTTACAAGTTTTTTACACTCACACACTCATACGGACTTTATAGATTTTGTGTTGTTTATAGGGTGCGGATTTGGTTTTGAAATAAAATTGGCGTGGTATTATATTTGTTTTCGAAGTGGAACTTCTTTTACTATTGATAAAAAAGAGCTTAGTCAGATTAATTTCGGGTTTGTATTGGTGATATGAATACTTTTACAGTCTTAAACTGATTTGTTCTACAAAGTTTATTTTTCTTGTCCTTGTTGGCTAAAGTTTTTATGAACCACTAAAACTAGGAATCAAAAACTTCTCGTTTCTTTATAGTAATTTCATTTGTTTTTAAATCACCTCCTTTTCTTTTAAAACTTTTACTAAAGAAACATATCCTATTTTCGGGATTAAGTCCTATTTATGCAATATTATTTTTCTACTATAATGGCAAGTTATGTTTTCGAAATACATACGTAGGTAGTTAGAATTGGCGACGGCTGGTATTCTAGCCCTGTAGCCCAGTTGGCGCTGAAGTGCGCCATTTTGATACCATACCTCATAAGAACATGTGGATGCAACTGGTATGGGAAATTGTGGACATTCTAAGGGAGTCTTCAAGTTTGGATAAAGTTCAAAAACAAGAAAGCATCTACATAGTTGGTTTTGATGTCTCTTATTGTGCGTTTTTGCTTTTATACAACCATCCGGAAATTGAATTACTCAATCAATCGGACCTCTCCATAGACACCATCTACACTGTGTCAAGCTAGGCGCACCTACATAGTTTTATGGTGCTAAAAAAGTAGCGAATCTTATTCGAGCTATGATAGGGATGGATAAAAAATTCGGACTTTCAATTCTGTCTGTATACGAGTATTTGACTACAGCCTAAGGAGCTCAAACGATTTTATTTTCTTAAACTTTCGTTAGATTAGTAATTTTAATTTTTCCCTGACACGTTTTTTCTTGCGGAATTTAAGAAAATATTTTAACAGATTTACAAGAATTTCATAAAAAAGATAGATACATGGTTAAAAAAAAAATCCAAAATACGATTATTAGCGGTACCTCCCTTGGAATTATTTTTTGGGTCTTCGAGTTTCTCTACAATGGTAAAATTTTTACGATACAGATTTTTTTTTAAATTATGATATCACTGATAGCATGTACCTATTATTGAACGTTTTTTTTTTTTTGAATTTTTACTTTTCTTATTATTGGCATAACGGATTGAAATGAAACTTAAGTACAGGAACTTCTAAGAAGTTTAAAAACACTGTAAGTTTTGAATTCTTGACGAAAAT
Organism: Philhelius festivus; assembly: GCA_963931855.1. Lineage (NCBI taxonomy): Eukaryota > Metazoa > Arthropoda > Insecta > Diptera > Syrphidae > Philhelius > Philhelius festivus. Next base: position 92,493 of record CAWVOZ010000140.1, on the reverse strand, counting down.
TTCAATTATTTTTTTTTTTAAATTCGATATTTCAATAATAGCTAAATGAATTTTTTGAAATGCAATTAAAAACTTAAATCTAAAATTTTTTTTCTTAAATGAATTATTTTTAGAAACTTATTTTTACGATTTATAATATTTTAATTTTTGGTGGGGGCAATACCCCCATTTATTAGGCTTAATAGAAGCTATAGCTTAATCTAACTTAAAACTAAGAAAACTTATAGCTACGAATTTTGGTTAGTGGGGGAATTGATTCAAGAGACGGAGTTTTAGGCAAGGGGTACTAAGGTTAAAGTCGAAGGTTATTGGGTTTGAGTTGACATTCCTTAGCATACGTGAGACTGGTTCATTAGAGCCATAAGACGTACGGTGGGTGGGTATATAAAAGAGAAGGGGATTTCGTATGTTGCGGGGGTTGGTATTAAGGAAGATGGAGTTATAAAGAGTTATACAGTCAATAGAACCTGTAAGAAGACTATGAATGAAGAGAATTTCATAAGTTTTTCTTCGTTCTTCTAGAGAATTTAGGTTAATTAGTTTAAGGCGATCTAGGTAAGGAGGTAGGATTAGGGGATTATTCCAGGAAAGTCCTCGAAGAGCAAAGCGAAGGAATCGACGTTGGATACTCTCAATTCTGGCGATGTGGACTTGTTGGTAGGGGGACCACACCTGACAGGCATATTCAAGCAGGGGGCGGACAAAGGTAACATAGAGGGATCGGGTCACATATGGGTTGGAGAATTCCTTGGACCATCGTTTGACGAAACCAAGTGTGGAATTGGCCTTCAGAATTATGTCGTCATAATGGGAGATGAAGTTTAGCTCCTGATCACATAATATGCCGAGATCACGTATCGAGTTAACAATAGATAGGGGTTGATTATGAAGAAAATAGATACTTATGATATCTTAGTTTAAGCTCCAAATACTAAAAAAAAAATCGTTTAAACATTTTAAAAAGTAATTTTGTTCTTCGAAACCTTTTGTCATCAATAACATATATTTTTAAAATTCTAAGAACCTTACCAATAATCAAATTTAGAGACGACTTTGATAAAGGGATTTCAACAGGGATGCTTTTGACAGGTGGTTGCTGCCATATTGTTGAAGTCACATCTGTCAAATTTCCTCTCATTTATCAAATCTATCTTGCCAAAATTACATGGAGAGTTATAGCTTTCGAAATCATGTTCAAATGATTAAATTATCTTAACAAACCAGGACTTCTGTTCGAGCACCATTTCAGGCGCTTCGCCCATTTAACGGTAGCCATAATCATCCTTCAAATTTGATTTGAAAGGTTCAGTCAACAATCCGCCAACGACCGTACCTTCTACCGACCAATTGCATCTACGACCCTTCTTTAAAATGTCATGGAATTACTGGATAAATCATTAGCTTAAGAAATATCTCGAAGATTGAAAGATTTTTAATTTTCGGCAATTCGGCTTTCGCGGAAATCGTTCCACTGGTGATCTGATGACATACATATGTCTAACCGAATAGTGGAAGAGATCTTTAAATTATTTTGCAAAAAGTAAGATTCTTGAGCTGGATACAGTTTGGCACCAGGCTCTGTTATCTTAAATGCTTGCGCTTGGTATCAATGAAACCCTTATTCTTCGGATTAGAAATCAACTTCTCGCTCGTTCACTTCATGTTGTATTGTACGGTTTCAACTCTGATCTTTACAAACTAAATGCTGGTGTTCACCAGGGCTCCGTTTTGTATCGACTTTCTTTCTCATTTTTTTAAATGATCTTCTATCTGAAACTTCTAATCCACTTCATTATTTTGCCAATTACTCTGCCCTCAGCTTCTCTTACTCGATCTCAAATTCAGGTCTATCTCCTTCGGAAGTGGAATTGCAATGGTATTGTGTGATTAGCACATTAAACTCCGATCTTTCCAGTACTGTTAAATGGGGTATCATGTGGAGTTAAATGCTTCGAAAACTCAATGCTGTCTATTATCATTGAAGCGAAATGTATTCCTTATACCAACGTCCTTGAAGGGTCCTTGTATCGAAGAAGCCGAAAACTCTCAGTACTCGGTATATGTATGACCATATGCTTAGGATTTCTGTATAGCATTCCATCTGATCTAACTACCATTTATACAACTCATATAATTGAACAGATGCAGCACAAACTTCTCTCCATTAAGGCCCCAGTTATAGCTTTGACTGAAATGCATCATTAGAACAAATAAGTGGAATGATGACTTCATTCTTTTGACTAGCCAGTTATACTAATCGTTGAAAAATTGGTTTCAGTAAAAGATCCTGTCAGTGGCTGATTATAACGAATTCTATGCATTTGGGGTTAGAATTGATCATTGAAAGGAAAACTGACATTTGAGAAAAGAAAGAGAACCGAACACATTCAGTGGAACGATTATATTCCATATTAAGAAAACGAAAATCAGCTGTTCATTGAAATTGATTTCTATCAGTGAAATAATAAAAGTGGATTTAAAAGAAAGTTTAAATCAGAATTTTGTAATTTATAGAGATAAAAAATTCTACTATTTATTTAATGATGCATTTGAATGATAGCTATAACTGGAGTCAATTCTATAGAATTCAGAGCGTTAAAACTGATAGGAAACAGAGCTATCATAGATTCATTCCCACCGTCGGAATGTTTCATGTATTTCCTTGTCTTATCGCTTCTTTCACAATCAAGACTCACTCGAAGTAGTCAGTTTGTTGTATTGCTCACCTCAATCAATTCACCCGTGATAACCGTTTCGCTCAGAATGCTCATCAGTTGACTCTCGAGGATAATTTTGGTCGTACCGTTCAATACAAAGATTCGATATTTAGTCCTGTGTAACAAGTAAATTTATTTATTTATTAACGCTAAATACTAACGCTTAGTTAACAAACAAAAACTTATAACTTAATAAATGATTTATGTATAACATTCAAATTTATAAAGATAAGTTAAACATTAGTGATACAACAATAAACACAAAATTAAGAATTTAAATAATGCGAGAAAAAACTAATTTTGAAACTATTGGATTCGACATTTTGATTTACAAAATTTAAAAGAAAATTATTATCATTATATATGTTTATTAACTGGTTAATTGGACTGCTACAACTATAGTTTGATCGGCGAAATTTTGCTCGAATCGGTACTCGATTTCTTAAGTTATTTACGCTAACATTAAAATGAAAACGACACAGGACTGATGATGATGAAATGGATCCATTTAGAATTCCAACAATGAAGCAAAGTTAAAAATACTTACGGTGATTAGTAAGCGTTGGAAGACTTATGAGTTTTAGCCTATCAGAATAAGGAGGTAAAGCTAATTCATGTGACCATGGGAGAAAACGCAGAATAAACCTTAAGAACCTTCTTTGAATACCTTCAAATCTGTGAATATGATTCGAGTAATAAGGGGCCGTAATTATACAACCGTATTCCAGGACTGATCTGACAAATGATACATATAGAGTTTTAAGGACTTAAGGCTCTTCGAATTGGCTTCCAAATCTTTTTATAAAGCCTAGTGTCTTATAAGGTTTTTTTGCAATGTATAGTTAAAATGGTCAGTAAAAGATAATTTTGAATCCAAAATGATACCTAGGTCTGAAAAGATAGACAATTTTTCAAGATACGAAGAGATTAACAAATAGTCATAGTTAAGAACATTATGTTTGCGTGTAAAACTCATTGTTTAACGTTAAACGGTTTGTATTGCACCATTCCCATAGACGATGTAGATCAACTTGTAATAATTCACAGTCCGTTAAGGTATCAACTGTTCGAAATATTTTCACGTCAACAGCGTATATTAATGTCATTGAATTATTTAAAATAGAGGGGAGGTCGTTTATAAATAGAACAAATAACAACGGACCAAGGTGGCTACCTTGAGGTACTCCAGAATTAAAAATAAACGAATTAGAATAGTCATTTTTGAAGACAACACTATAATGTCTATCGGTAAGAAAAGATGAAATCCACTCTATTAATTTGTCATATAGTCCGATTTGCTCTAATTTACTCAAAAGTACTTTATGGCCTTGTTTGTCAAATGCTTTGCTAAAATCTGTAAATACACAATTAACTTGTTGTTTTTTCTCGAAAGTGTCAATACAAAATTTTGTAAATTCGAGTAGATTTGTAACAGTATGTGGATTTTCTTTTTACAAATGCATGTTGATTATCACAGAAAACCGAGGAATAATTAAAGGAAAGAACGTCACAAACAAGAGATTCAAACAATTTTGGGATAACAGACAGCTTAGCTATAGGACGATAGTTGCAGATAAAATGTTTGGGAACTTTTTTGTGGGTTGGTTTGAGGAACGCATATTTCCATAAGAGGGGGAAACGAGAACATCCTACAACATGATTATGGAATAATGTACCCAGTACGGTTTTGCCTCGCTATTTCAATAGGCAAACATTTAAAAACCACTATTTATCGACATTTCTTACCCTTTAATTATCGCATCGCTCTTGCCGTGCTTAACATCATAAGGGTATATCAGTAAATACTTAAACGAGTTTTAATTATAAAAAAAATTTCTAATTTTGTACCGTGAACTAACTCTCTGACTAAGCTTAGCACTGAAAATCTACCTCTCTAATTACGCTTGATTTTTAACCTTAACTTAGCTCTTAACTAAATTTACCATACTTTTTTCTGGCCGATTAGTTAGATGAAGAAAGAAAATTGACGGTTCGGTTACACGAAAACAGAAATGGTTAGGCAAGAAGCGTTAGTTTTTTTTTTCGGGGGAATAATCTAAGAACCCTATTTGCCAAGTTTTAATACAACTAACCGTACCATTTAAAATATAGCCAAACAGAAAGGCAGAAAGAATTGCGAAAGTTTAGAAAAAGCCCATTTTTCTCTGACCAAACGGAGATCTTATCTAAGTCAGTATTAATTGTATTTGCGCAGTCTTCTAGCAGGCCAAGGGGGCAACTCTTATACAATTGGATATCATCGGCTTACTTTTGTATGGAAGAGGATACTAAAAGGGAATTTCATTAACATATAATGAAAACAATAGATGTCCAAGTTTGGAGCCTTGTGGAACCCCTCTGCTATTAGATATAAAGCTGGAAATTTCATTACCTAACGAAATAGCTTGCGTTCTAGACTTCAGATAAGATGACATAAAGTTAACTGTAGACATTGAGAAACCAAATAGCGCCAAAAGTTTGTTACAAAGGTTGGTATGGTCAAACGTGTCGAAGGCCTTCGAAAAATCTAGTTACGTCTGAGCCTCCACCTGAAACCATAATCCCGTTCCCCCGGAAATTCCCCTTTGCCTAACGGCATTTTAGCTTAAGCCATAACGGTTTCCCACCATTTTTGCTAACATAGCAAAACCTATCCACAAAAACGGATACACCCCCTTCTTCCCCATAGCCAACAAATGAAAAAGAAAATACTCATATTTCATTTTATTCAAATGAAATATGAATATTCCATAAACTACTGCATTCCTTTCCCACGGGAAGCACTACGCTTTGTATATGTGGAATGGTTCACCAGGTAGAATTTAATTATTTGTAAGTCAGTCTTAACACAACAATCTAGTTAGAAGGTGCAGCCTCGCTTTGGACAGCGGCCTTCTCTCTAGAATATAAAATACATTAAACAATTGTTAATTTCAAAAAGTATGTAATAATAAATATATAAATACATTAAATAATTGTTAATTTCAAAAAGTATGTAATAATAAATAAATTTGTAAAAAGAAAAGAAAAATGAAATAGTTAATAAATAATAAAGAAAAAAAAAGAAAAAGAAAACGTTTAAGTTTTTTTTTATAATAAAGCTCGGAGACTCAAATGTAAATGGCGCAGTCGGCCCGTTCGATCAAGAACAAATAACGCGAACAATGCTCGATGAAGGAAAGTACGATTAAGTGCGAATCCGATGAAAGATCTTGTTATAAGTGCGAATAAGTGCAATTAACTTTAAGAACTCGATGAAGGAAAGTACGATTAAGTGCGAATCCGATGAAAGATCTTGTTATAAGTGCGAATAAGTGCAATTAACTTTAAGAACTCGATGAAGGAAAGTACGATTAAGTGCGAATCCGATGAAAGATCTTGTTATAAGTGCGAATAAGTGCAATTAACTTTAAGAACTCGATGAAGGAAAGTACGATTAAGTGCGAATCCGATGAAAGATCTTGTTATAAGTGCGAATAAGTGCAATTAACTTTGAGAACAAATAACGCGAACAATACTCGATAAAAGAAAAAGTACATTTAAGTACGAATTCGATGAAAAATCTAGTTAATAAACGCGAATAAGTGCAATTAGATTTGTTAATAAACAACGCGATTAACATCACGAAAAAAAAAAAAAAAACAACAAAAAGGAAGTGTAAATTTTTTATGGACAAAGAAATAGAGGAACTATCAAGTTTACTAGAAGACATACAAATCAACAACGAAATACAGGATCCAGTCATCATGGCACCTCCAGTTGTAAGCATTCAACCTATAGAATTAAGCATTGACCCCTTAAAATATTTAAACTCCATTCCCACATATAATGGGAACATTGAAAATTTACATAATTTTATAGATTTGTTAGATAGGATCCAACCTACCCTATGTAAATACGATAGTAATAGCCAACAATTGTTTCTAGACATAATCAGAAATAAGTTAGTAGGAAGAGCTCGAGAAGCTATAGAGATCAATAATAATATTACAAATTGGGAAGAAATAAAAAAAGTTTTCTATCAATACTTTGGGGATAGAAAATCTATCGAACAACTTTATGATGACTTGAGGGGACTACAGTTTACAGACAATTGTCAAAACTTTTACGATAATATAAAAAAAGTACTCAGAAGACTAAATAATAAGACAAAAATAGACAAAAATTTAACAGCTACACTTGAAATCAAAAAGAATTGCGAAATGGCTCTACGCCTTTTCAAAAATAAAATACCTGAGCCAATGAAGGGAATTCTAATATGTAGGCAACCAAGAAATTTAGAAGAAGCCATGGATATCCTCCACGAGTCCGGCTACGCGTATACTAAAATCAATTCAAAAAACGATTTCTACTCTAACTCTGGTATAAATAACCACAGAAACTTTCAACAGAATACAAATCCCAACTATTCAGGGCAAAAACAAAACTATTCACAAAAATATAACAACCAGAATCCTTTAAATAATAGTAGTAATAACTCCATTCAGTACACAAACTCAGGACAATACAGACACAACCCTAACAATTTTACACAAAATTCTAACTCAGGACAATACAGACACAACCCTAACAATTTTACACAAAATTCTAACTCAGGACAATACAGACGAAATTATTACAATTCTGCAAACTCAGTACAATATAATCCATTTAGAAATCAAGAAAACACAGGCAGTAGGCAGGTCCCCAGACAAAATAACAGCAACAACCAGACAGAAGACATGGACACACTCTCTGCCTCCTACCAAAGGCAAATAAACAACGTAGAGGCTCAGGATTTTCCCCAGGACGCTCCAACAGACTTCCCTATATAGTCTGTAAAACAAAAAATAACAAATTCAGACTACGGTTATTAATAGATACCGGTGCTGATACCAGCATTTTAAACCCCGGTATCTGTCATCCAAAATGGCATGTGCTAATCGATAATCCGATTAAGGTAACAACGACTGGCACACCCATTTTAATAAACAAAAAATTGAGAATTTCCTTATTTGAAGAATTCAAACTAAATAAAACGGCTGAATTTTTGGAATATAAATTCCATAATCATTTTGATGGCTTAATTGGGAATAACATCCTTTTGCCACTGCAAGCCGAGATAAATTATAAAAAGAAACTCCTTATTACAGATAATGCAGAAATCCCAATTTTCTTCAATGAACTAGAAGAAGAAGCTAGATTATATGAAGAAAACACCCCAATTTTATCTATTTACCACACTGAGACGAGTAAGGACCCAGTGATGGAACAAGTAAGACTTAACCACCTTAATTATGACGAAAAAGTTGAAATTAAGAAATTAATATCAAAATATAAAAATATATTTTACCAAGAGGGTAGTGACCTTTCCTTCACCCATGCGATTAAGCATGAAATAAGAACAACTAATGACATACCCATTTACGTTAAAAACTATAGATACCCGGATGTGCATAGACAAGAAGTGCACAAACAGGTAAAGGAAATGCTGGAACAGGGAATCATCCGCCCCAGTAAATCTCCCTATTCGGCTCCAATTTGGGTTGTCCCCAAAAAACTGGATGCCTCGGGAAAACAAAAATGGAGGGTTGTTATTGATTATCGCAAATTAAACGATGTCTCAATCAATGACAAATTCCCTATCCCCAATATTGAGGACATTTTTGATAAATTAGGCAAAGCTCAGTACTTTACCACTCTCGATTTGGCAAAGGGGTTTCACCAAATCGAGATAGCAGAGGAAGATATCTGGAAAACAGCGTTTTCTACTGACAATGGCCACTACGAATTTATACGTATGCCATTCGGCCTGAAAAACGCTCCGGCTACCTTCCAAAGGCTCATGAACTCCATCCTAGCGGAATACATAAATAAAATATGTCTCGTATATCTCGACGACATAATAGTTTTTTCAACAAGCTTACAGGAACATATTGATTCCCTTTCAAAAATTTTTAAGACTTTAAAGACAGCAAATCTAAAAATTCAACTAGATAAAAGTGAATTCATGAAACACGAAACTGAATTTCTGGGACACATAGTCTCAACGGAAGGGATCAAACCAAATCCCAACAAAATCTCAACAATCAAAGAATACCAACTCCCAAAAACACCTAAACAGATAAAAGCTTTCCTAGGAATAACCGGTTACTACCGGAAATTCATTAAAGACTACTCAAAAGTCGCTAAGCCTATGACAACTTTTTTGAAAAAAAATGCAAAAATTGACGTTAAAAACCCTGATTATATCAATAGCTTTGAAGAATTAAAAACGTTAATAACTTCAGAACCTATACTTAAATATCCAAACTTTGATAAAAAGTTTGTACTCACAACGGACGCATCGAAATATGCTTTGGGAGCCGTTTTATCGCAAGAATCACACCCTATATGTTACGCAAGTCGCACTCTCAACGAGCACGAGATTAACTACTCAGTAATCGAAAAAGAACTGCTGGCGATCGTTTGGGCCGTCAAGTACTTTCGACCCTATCTTTATGGCACAAAATTCACGGTACGCACAGACCACAAACCATTGCTTTGGTTAAGTTCTCTTAAAGAACCTAATTCAAAACTTCAACGGTGGAAATTGAAGTTAGAAGAATTCAATTTCGAAGTTGAATACGTTAAAGGCAAAGACAATCAGGTAGCAGATGGTTTGTCTCGTCTTGAAATTAATTTTCACGAAAACTCAAATGCCAACAATTTCGACGACGTTTCTATAATCCCAACAATTCATAGTGCTCGCGAAGATAGTAGTGAATATATCCCTATTATTGACTCCCCAGTGAATTTATATAAAACCCAAATAATATTACATCATTCTGATGGCCTAAATAACCACAAGTTTTATAAAGTTTTTAATAAAAAAAGAATAGTCATTGATTTTAACGAGTATAAGGAAAAACTCATGTTGGACATCATGAAATCCTTCTTTCCATCAAAAGGCATCGTTGGAATATATTCCAGTAATGACCACCTTTTTGCCCAATTTCAGGACACTTATATTAAATTTTTTAGCAAAAATAAACTCTTACGTTTGATCAAATGTTCAAAATTACTTGGAGACTTAGACAACGAAGAAAAGGTGTTGGAAGTAGTTGATAAAACACATAAATTATTCAACCACCGCGGAATAAACGAAACGTATGAGGAGATTAAAAATATCTATTATGCCCCAAATTTAAAAGAACAGATAACAAAATTTATTAACAATTGCGAGATATGCAACTGTTCAAAATACGAACGACGACCACTAAAAATACCATATTCAGTAACAGAAACTCCCCAAAAACCAAATGAAATACTACATATAGACATTTGGTATGCGAACATTAACCTTATGTTCGTAACAATGATAGATAAGTTTTCTAAACACGTAACAGTCTATGAGATAAAACACAGAACTTGGACCTCTCTCCTAAATTCTCTAAAAAATAGATTTGCTAATTTTGGCACCCCTAATAAAATTGTGACCGATGGTGAAACCGGATTCACGTCAATTGTAATTAAAGAATATTTAAAAGAATGTAATGTAGAACTACATATATCTACACCATATAAGAAAACAGGAAACTCAGACATAGAAAGGTTCCATTCTACTTTGAATGAGCATATAAGAACCTTTACAGCAGACAAAAATAACAATGACACACTTAGAAATAAGGTCTTAAAAGCTGTGCAAATATATAACAACACGATTCACTCCTCAACAAAACAAAGGCCAATTAACTTCCTTAACGGAATAATTAACAAAGAGGACTTCCCCAAAATCACTGAGTTAGTTCAGAAAAATAAAGAAAAGTATACACAAAAACTTAATGAAGGTAGGAATGACATTGATTTTACTGAAGATAGGTACACATTTTTGAAAAATAGAAACAATAACAAATTAAAACCAATTCACAATAAAGAAAACCCTGAAATCGTTAACAAAGATTATTTAAAAAATAGCAAAGGTAGTAAATTTTACAAAGATCAGGTGAAACGCAAATACAAATACGAACAGTGAAAGAAAAACTTTATTTCAGGTTCTTACAACTATTTTACTGACATTATCAATTCTGACAAGAGGACAAAAACTAGACGTCCAAGATTTAAATACTGGTCAAGGATACATTTTAATAAAAGGCAACGAAATCAAAATAATCGAAAATTATTCCAAAATCTTACACGTAGTTAATTTAACATTATGGACGGAGGGCCTTGAGCTCTTACAACACAACGTTGACAAACTTGACGATAAAAACGATTATCCAACGATCATTCATGGACTTAATCAACTAACAGATGAAATAAATAGCCTGTCACAAAAACAAAGGAAAAAACGAGGACTTTTTAATATTGTAGGGAACACTTTGAAGTATTTAACAGGCACTATGGACTACGAGGACGAAAAAGAAATTAAGACCAGACTCTCCACTAACGAACAAAATAACAAAAATACAATAGACGGACTAAACGACCAGATAAAAATCAATACACAATTTTATGAAAATATTTATAACATCACAAAACATATCAACTTACAACAAACAGAAATTAAGAAAAGGTTTTCAACCATAACTAACGAAATAGATAGAGAAAATTCAAAAATACTAACCATGCAAAACGCATTTCAGATCCAGTACGACATTCAATTATTACATGACCAGATTAGAAAAGTAAAAGAAAGCATTGTATTAAGCCAACTAGGTTTACTAGGTAAAGAACTTCTATCTCCAAAAGAAATTGATAAATTTAATGTAACATATGAAAAATTAAAAGACATTAAGAGTTCAACAATTTTTCATGAAAATCAGATAATTTTCATCATAATGATTCCGAATTATACTAATAACAAATTTTACCGCGTTTTTGTTCAACCAATCCCAAATCTTAATCATCTTGAGCTCTCTTCTATATATAACAAATTCATTACTGATGGAAAAACTAATTACGAAGACAATGATACAGTTTTAAAGAAAAAAGATCTAAGAATTATAAAAGATAAATGTATACAAAACATGTTCGAAAAAAATACGACCTGTAATTTTATTAACAATACAAATCCAGAAATTAAACAACTTACCAATAATATTGTCATTTTGAAAAATATACCTAAGATATTCATAAAACATAATTGTAACAATTTTAAAATCGAAGTATCTGGAAATTTTGTAATCAAATTTGAAAATTGTATAATTGAAATTAATAATATTAAGTACGAAAATTTTATGTATTATGATAACTTCATCATACCAGATTTAAATAATGTAAAAATTAAAAATATTGAAATGAACCTTTCCACAGCGGAAATACATACAAAACACATGGAAAACCGGAAATTAATCAAAGAAATTAAATCTAACCACGAGACGCATACCGGTATCAATTATAGTTTAAATTCCTTATCTCTTTGCCTTCTTATCGTATTCTTTATAATTTTTCGCAAAAATACAATTAAAGATAAGACCAAATTAAATATTGATATTAAAAACTCGGATTCTTCGGAGAAGAATCTTAAGGGGGGAGGAGTTACGTCTGAGCCTCCACCTGAAACCATAATCCCGTTCCCCCGGAAATTCCCCTTTGCCTAACGGCATTTTAGCTTAAGCCATAACGGTTTCCCACCATTTTTGCTAACATAGCAAAACCTATCCACAAAAACGGATACACCCCCTTCTTCCCCATAGCCAACAAATGAAAAAGAAAATACTCATATTTCATTTTATTCAAATGAAATATGAATATTCCATAAACTACTGCATTCCTTTCCCACGGGAAGCACTACGCTTTGTATATGTGGAATGGTTCACCAGGTAGAATTTAATTATTTGTAAGTCAGTCTTAACACAACAATCTAGTTAGAAGGTGCAGCCTCGCTTTGGACAGCGGCCTTCTCTCTAGAATATAAAATACATTAAACAATTGTTAATTTCAAAAAGTATGTAATAATAAATATATAAATACATTAAATAATTGTTAATTTCAAAAAGTATGTAATAATAAATAAATTTGTAAAAAGAAAAGAAAAATGAAATAGTTAATAAATAATAAAGAAAAAAAAAGAAAAAGAAAACGTTTAAGTTTTTTTTTATAATAAAGCTCGGAGACTCAAATGTAAATATCTAGTAAAACCAAAAATGTTATTTTGTCCTCATCCATAGACCCTCTTATATTGTCCACAACGTCAATAACTGGAAAGATACAGCTATAGTGCTTCCTAAACCCAATTTATTGGTATTGATGTACTCGTAAGAGTTAATTTGTTTCTGAAGCACTCTCTCAAATACCTTAGATAAATAAGGGAGTATGAAAATGGGCCTTAAATCTTTACTGGTAGGACTATAAGTATAATTTTTGATTTTTTCCATTGAGGAGGGTAGACACCGGTGGTTAAAATTAAGTTGAAAATGTGCTCTAGTGCTGGGAGAAGTATAGGCAGAATAATAATAATAATAATAAGAAGATGAAATATTAAGAATAACGTTATCCACAAAAGAACGCAATTCGAATTACTGAATATAACAGGTAGACAGGTAGGTAAGTAAAGAAAATCCTTAAATTTTGACAAGGGTTTCAGATGACCTCGTCAACAATTTTTTTCTTAAATAAGAGAGTTCAAAATCCCTTAACAATATATATCTGCTTAAAACGATTAAAATGCGTTGGAGCTTCTGTCCATGTCTATGACAGCCAGAAGAATAATACACGATATTGTTTTTATGCGGAATATTCTTTGCCACATAAGATGCCCTATGTTACTCTCCTAGGTGCTTATTTAAATTAAAAATGTTATCAATAATGGCTTTTATCTTTGAGCTTGTCAAAAAGTGCAAAAATAGAAAGTTTTAGAACACACATTTTGACTAGCAAAATACTGATGACAACCGGGACGGAACACACCGAAGACAACAAAGTCAAAGAAGTCAATTTTAATTTTTTTTGCAACTGTGCAAATTAAAATTAAAGGTAAATAATTATAGAGTCGTTTTTGAGGTATCAAATTTTTTTTTTTTGAAGCATGTGTAGTGTAAGGTGTTAATTTGAATTCATTGTGTCGATAATGAGAAGGTGCCGTTTTTCCAAAGAATTTTTCAATTTTTTGAAAATTTTGATAAAAATCATATAAATTTGATCAAAATCAGTTATACTGTTTTTGAGAAAATCGAAAACTGTAATGGGATACCATTGATAATCATTTTTTTGAAAAAAAAAAACATTTTAAGCAATAGCTAGTGAAAAGCTAAATGAAAATTTTTGATTTTTTTTTTTAAATCTGTTTTTGAGAAAAGCAAATTTTCTAAGATAAAAAAAAAAACATTTATGGTATCATATTTGCTATGTTTTGTTATTTTTGGAAGGAGGTTACTATTATATGTAAACTCATCAGCTCGTAAAAGAATCGATCTCCAGATAATTATCAAGATTGACTTTACGAAGACAGGGAAAACCTGTCTGTTTGACTACAGCTTATGTAGTTGTGATGATTTTCCTTCCGATATATTTTTCATATTCCAGAGATTTTTATAGAAAAATAAGTAAATTATTTAAGAAGAGTTAACTTGCATATATGTTAAACAATTTTTTCTCCAATTTTTTCTTGGCTTTTTATTCACACAAGAAAAATTATTTAATTTCTCACATTGTTAGGTTTTAGTTCAAAGTATCTAAGTATGTTCCTGATCTTAAAAACTAAACAGATACGTATACAAAGTATTAAAATAATAAAAATTCCTTGGTAAAAAAGTAAAAAAAATATAAAAATATTCCAACAATAAATAAACAAAATTGTTTCGAACAAAAGAGATGATCTGCTAAATGGCTTGCTGTAGACCTATCCTTACCCGCTCACAGATTTAATTGCTGTTCATCATAATTTCCGTGTCTGACACCCATGCATAAAATTATTTATAAATACAAGCTTACATATCTAATTATATACAAATATTTTCAATTGATTTTCATTTTTTTTAATCTGATGATGTAAGAAAAAAACCCAGACACATTTTGTTCAGTCATCTGTCATAACCATAAATTAAAAAAAAAAAATACACAATATTTTTTGTTCATATAAAATGCTTTTGACGCTGCCATTAGTAGCACGAAATATATCTAATGCGATCATTTTATAGATACATGTTTATTTTTAAACAAACCAAATGACGACGCTGATGCAAAAAGGCTCTCATCTTGGTTTCATCTCAGATAATAAACATAAATCGAAGGAAATATTTTGACATCACTTATAATCGAGGAAAATAAATAAACTTAATTAGATGTAATGGCTTAGATGGCAAAGACCTCGAAAATTAAATGAAAATTTTCAACGAAAATTATGCATCTTAGCCCGTAAACATGGAACGAAACTGTAAACAAATTAAAAAGGAAGCGCTTTTGAAAGAAAACAATTTTACTTTATCATTAATTATTATAATCATTGTCAGAATTTATATTTTGTTTGATATTAATTTGCTAAATATATGTAATAATTAAAATTACTAAAAATATTGTTTGTATTTCATAGATTGTTTGTATATAGAAGACTATGTACCTACATACAATTTATTCAATGTACGACAAGCTGGATACTAAATTTTTTTCTGAGTTGGTTTTCAAATTAAAAAGTTCATCAATCTCATCAGAAAATGTCCTTCCTGATGATTGTTCTCCAATTTGGCCATAGCGGGGCATTTTCAGAGTTTTCCACAGCTATTGCAGCTAGTGTTTTGATGAATACCTAGCTTCGCTGCATGCTCTTTTATATTGGCCAGTGTCTGCTAAAGATAGCTCCGATCCTGGCTATTTCTTGCCTGTGCCTGCAGTTCGGGATTTATTATAGGTTGGCCAACTTTTTCAGATAAAATGAAGTTTGTTAAACTGATCCACCTACGGTTTGATTCTCTTTTGAGAACATTGCTTTTCATAACTTTTATTGGAATGTTGACTACTTCCGAAAGTGAGTTATGGTATGGATTTTGTTTAACATGCTTCTCTGATAGCCAGAAATACAACTTGAAAAACACTAGCAAAGACGGGTACTCTAAACGACTTAGATATATTCAAAATCTAGAGAAGATTCCTGAACCACACTTTATCTATGAGCCATCAGTGAAGATAGTTGTGTCGAAGTCTTTAGTCACAATTTTATCGTCGCAGTCCTTTCTTGTTGGAACATAACCTTAAAATCTTTACTTATGCCCATTTTAGGTGTTCAATAGTCAGTGGGAGTCTAAATATTAGAATGGCCATAAGGCTTGACAATCCAAGAGTTCAATTTCTTTAGTCTTAATGCAAAATACTAGATACTTCGGTTCAAAGTAGTGTTTGACTCTCACGGCGCAAATACCATCGGGATTAGGAGCAATCTATGAACGATCGACAAATTGTTTTTCTTTCATAATTTAAAATAACATCTAGGACAGTTTAAACTCTTAATCCATTCCCTTGAGGCTTAGTTCTTTTAAGTCTCCGAACATCGTCTCGTATATTTTAAACGATTTTCATTCCGAAGATGGTATGAGTACGGAGTCGCTGGTTGTTTGACACCTCGTGTTTTTGAAATACTTCTGCGACCACTTTTATTTCAAAGTCGCGATATAGATCCATCAAGATGTAGATGTACTAAGAGGAATTTATTCATTGTTAAACAAAAAGCGTTGGATAACCATGTGTTCAAATGGATTTCAGCAACTGCTTCCTTTACATTATTTTGTTCTGTATAGATAGGTCAGAGTTCCTTCATGATACCTAGTACATTGTTCTGTACTTCACTTTTAGTACTTCTACCTTTTTTTCGATGTGCTCTTTTAGGTTTGTATCCAAAGTCATTCTAAGGTATTTCGAAGTATTTGCGTGAAGTACAGCCTTAATGTTCATAAAAATTACAGGATTGGTGCTAGGACACTTCCTTGGGGTACACCGACTTCAATTATTTTTAGTTTTGAGTAATTTTGGTGGAACCGAACTATAAAGACTCGGTCTGTAACGTAGGAGTTCATTATTTCGTAATACCGTCAGTTTTTCGTCAGCAAAAAAAAATCTTCGGATTCGGAAGGAAGAAGAGTTAGAATTAAATATTCTACTAGCTCCTTTTTTTTCAAAACTCTTATTAAACAGTCTGAATGAGATTTAAAATTCTGTATGTAAATGGAAGCCAGCATACGCATTGTACGGATTCAAATTTTTCAAAGGGACAAAACTCTGCACTCCATAAAAAAGAGAGGAGCTCCATTGGCATTCAAAATTTTATATTTCGACAGGAGATTAATATTTTTACGGGTGAAACATTTTAAGACATATAAAGTCTAAACTTACCTTCACAGCTCTTTTCTTTGGCATGTTTATTAAAGTTAAAGTTTTTTTAATGCACTCATTGTTCGGAAGCCAGCTTTTTCTGGTCGCCTTCTCCCCAGTGACAAATATTAATGAAGAGATTCAATGAGTTGCAATAAGTCTGTTACTTGTTTATTTCGAGTTGAAGCGTAAGATGATTTTTAGCTACCAAAACTAAATCATCGGCGTAGACAAGGAACTTGATAAGATTTTCAGCACACGATACTCCACCTGGCATAGTATGGCAAATATCCTCGATGAGTAGAGGAAACAAAATCGGACTTAAGAGGCATCCTTGTGGTATTCCTTCAAGCCATTCAGAAAACTGAAATCCCATACAGTTACCCTTGATAACGATATGAAGTGTTGATAAATTTGTAAATCAATACTTACCTATTCATTCTATCAAAAGCTGCCTAAAAATCTATAAAATACACAAACAGATTCTTGTTTACATAGATGTATCTCCTGGCTATGATAGTGAGAGCCAAGATAAAGTATGTGGTTGAAAAGCCTGATCGAAACCCCGCTTGAAATATACTAAGGCGTTCATGACCTCTACCCAGTAAGACATTCTTACGTAGAGAATCGAAGCGAAGTGATTTGAGAAGTCTTGAAGTGAGTCCCACAATTCCGTCTGTCTGTCTGTATGTCTGTGTATCTATATGTCTGTATGTATGTACCTCGATCTAGATTCTAGAGCCTACGCCACTGGACCTATTTTCTTCAAACTCGGTACTTAAGGGTATTCGGTGATTCCCTAGAGGAGAAATTGAAATTTTTTTTAGGTTCAAAACTAACAAACCATACACCCGTAATGCATAATCTTATTTATCTCGAAAACGGCTCTAACGATTTTGATAAAAAAAAATATGTGTGATATTATGGACATGGACTACATTTTGGTCAACAAAAATTCTGGGGAAAAATGTTATTAACGGTATCTGTCATAAAACGGTTTTTTGATTTTTTTTACTTTCTCATCAACGGCTCTAACGATCTTAACCAAAAAATTTTTAGCAGGAGCCCCATTAAGTTTAAAATAATATTGTATATCAAAATATTCGAAACATTTTTTTTTTGGGATTTTTTGAAAAAAAAATTCCAAGGTTTTTTTTTTGAAAAACCAATATCTTTAAAACATGTGAACGATTATTTTTTGAAACTATTTCTAAAATCTGTACTACTGAATACTTAATATTTGGCATCCCAAAATTTTGTTCTCGAAAAATGTTAAGGAAATTTGTTATATAAAAAATTACTTTGATATTAAAAATATTAATCAGACGGCAATTCCATACTTTTGAACATTTTTATCTCATTAAATCAATGTTTTATATTTATAAAATGTATTTCAAATTCCAAAGTACTTTTACATAAGAGCAAGTTCGTGCGATCCAGTCGTGCATTTTATTTACTACTTGTATCTTATCCTACTCTCCACTGTAAAATCGTGCGCTAATTTCTGCGCAACCACCAGGATAGCGTTAGCAATACAAAATCAGGTACCATAATAATACTATAGATTATAAATATACAAAAATTGTAACTAATTTCCATCGATCCATGTGATCCATTTCCATGTGGTTGTATGTAGGTACTATTAATGTTTTGTCCCAAAAAATTTTTTAGACCGTTTTTTTTTTTTAATAGACAAAAAAGTTGAAAAAATCCTTTAATTAAACAAAAAGTAAACGGTTCCATCAAATTATAAACAGCCACAAAAGCCAAAGTATCTTTTTTTTTATTTGCAAACGAAAGAGTCATAATATGCCATTATCACACATTTGGAATAGTGTTCTACCGGACTATTGCAGTCAGTCCTTAAGACACACATAAGTACTGCAGATGGAATAGTGAAGCAATTTAAGGCTCTCACATTTGACACGACTTAAAGCCATATATAGTAAGTACAATGATGAGGTCAAATCCATAGATTAACATAGAACTAATGAAAGCACGTTCATTCTTCGTCTAGTTGTATCAACAGTAGTTATGTATACAGATACACATTCACATCCGTGTAAACACCCTCTTCGATAAGCACGTGACATTTAGAAATAAGTTTTCTAGTCTCATATTAAACTTTGTATCAGTTGCCTTTTTTTCTTAGAAGACTCACAACAACCAACACAGACATATTTGTCTACATTTCTGCAACAAAATAATAATTATTTTTATTTTCCCAAGAAAATGCTGCATCATTAATATATTTTTAGGGTCAAGTTCATTTAAATTTTCCTTTCGATTACATTTGACCATGTAGCTTATACCCTCCTTTTTCTATTCTCAAAAATAAAAAAAAAATGTCTTGAAAAATGATATATCGTGTTTTTTTCACACTTTACAAAATGTTGGCACTTGCACAAGAATTCCTCAAATAAACCTTAAGCACTCTCTGGCAAAGACTTTTTTTTCCTCTTTTTCTCAGCACGTGGACTTTTACTGCCTGAGTCCTAAAATCTGTTCGATGAAAAATTAAATCTACGGCATTGTGCGTTTGTCTCATTAAACCGAGAAAAAAAAATCAAAGGTTGTCTCGAACAATTCGTTGCCAAACCACCTCGTTAAGCATTTGTATCAAAACATTAAAACAGCCGAGGCTATTTAAATATTTATTTGGTATTTTTTCTTTGTATTTCTAGGGTAAATTGTATTTGTATTTGTTTTTTTTTAAAAATGACCCACACTCACTTTTTTAATAATTGGAATGGAAAGCACGTAGAGAAATGACTTAGTTTGTGTCTGGAGTCGACATGACCTTGTTCCGAAAATTAAGCATTTTGGAAATTAATGCTGCTTAAAAAATAAATGTTCCATATTATTACTTGGCCTCTGTTTACAGTCTCGTTTGAATATATTTAATTTTTAAATAAGAAATTTGCTTCGTAGGATTATTTTGTTTTTTTTTTTTTTTTTTTTTTTTTTTTTATACATATAAGACCCTTAGGAGAATGACTGTGAATTTCTACGGGGATTGTTCAACATTTCTGAGAACTGCTGATTGATTTGTTTTCGAAAAATAAATCTAACAAAAAAGTGCCTCTGGGATAGTCACAGGAATAAGAAAGATTTCTGAGAAAAGAAAGAATTTTTTAATTTTTGTATAAGTATATTTATTTTATATCATACAAAACCATGTTTAAACAATAAATTCGAAAAAAATACAATAAACATGAACACCGTTCTTTAAAAATTAAAAACAATTTCTTAAATAATCATATAATAAAACGGCGAACATTTTGTTTGTGGTATACTTTTCGCTGCTCACAAGAACCGAAGGGGCATAAATTACATATTAATTACATTTTTAGCGTTATAGCTTCTATTTTTTTTGCATTTCAATTTAAAGACTTGAAATTTGGCATGGAACTGTGTTTATATGTCAGCATTATAAGAAAAAATTTGCAGATCGATTGGTGGTAACGAATAGCCATGGTAATTAACAATGTGTAATCTCCGTGGCCTTTTTGGGATGTGATTTTCATGCTTAATCAGTTTTATTAATATTTTTAATGATGAAAATGATTTTTTATTTAATTTTGGGCCTTGTCGTTTGAAAGGCCTTCTCTCAAACTTCAATTTTATGATATGCCAAAAAAAAAAATTGTTTTGTTGTCCGAATACTTAGTTGAATGAGTGTGACAAGATTTGGAAAAAAAAAACCTAATTAAACATTTTCGCTTTTTCACACAACTAAACAATTTTTAATAATTTTTTACGATGCACTATCTTATAGTACGTCAAAAAACCTTTAATTTCATGTTTTATTATAATTTAATTATTGCAGTTAATTCCTTTAAAATTTGCATACAAAATAATTTTTTCATCCAAGTAAAAATTCAGTGTAATCTCCGTGCCCTTGTTATCTTTGTACCATATTAATATTTTTTAGTCTAACTACCGCCAAAAGAAAGGTATTTAATCATACTTGAACCTTATATAATTTGGATGACATTGAATTACATTGACTATATTAAAATTAAGAAATAGTCGATTTTGTAATCTCCGTGGCCATTTTCGTATTTGTTTTTTAATAAATGTTCTTTTAGTTTATAATGGCTCATATCATTATTAATTTTTTTATATTCTAGATAAATATACTGAATTTCATCATTCCTTACAATATTGGTACCGTAAAAGTTCCAAGAAAGTTATGTGCCGTTATTTAAAATTATTTTTTTTTTTTGTCTTTCATGCTTTTAAACAAAATCATTTCGTAAACAAACAACTTTTTTATTAATTATCTTATTAAATTTAGTTGCTTTCCACAAAATTTCAACTATTTATTGTTATTATTTATTTTGTGGATTATTGTTATTTTATGCAAGAAAAGATCATTTTTAGTACATTCGAAATTTAAAATTTAAATTTTTATCAAAAAATACTCGTAAAATGGAAAATATTTGAAATTATTTTTGCGCAACTCGGAGAACTCCTTTTCTACTTGTTTACTATAGATTTAGAAACTAAAACCCAAGAAAAACTGAAAAAAATTTTTTTTCAAACGATCAAAAAAAAATGTCAATTTTTAAAAAATGACCCATAGATGTGCAGAATGCCAAAATTATTTAAATATACTACACAGAAATTGTTTAAAACAATAAATAAAAATCGCAAAAAAATGCACGGAAAACAAAAACAAAAACAATTAGAAATGTCAAATCGACTACCGACATCTGTTGCAGTAAGTTTAGTAAAAGTAGGAACCATTTTAACTTTTGCTTTTGTTGTTGTTTGGAAAATTACAGCGCATTTTGTTCACTTTTCACTTTTTGAAGTTGAATGTAGTTAAGTCTTAAAGTATTAACTACATCTATCGGGCAATTTCTGTGTGTGTTTTTAAAAGTGAAAAAGTGAAATTTAGAAGCATTTCAACTTTTACTTTTTGTGTTTTTCGAGATGGAACATAGAAATTTGAAATGAGTTGCAAAAAGAGAGCATGTAGTTCTAGCTTTATTCTATGCGTTACTGTTTTCAAATCTTCCCTGAAAATAAAATATCCCCCTGGTTTGACAAGAATGCGTTAATATTCGCAAATACGTTAACAAACAAACAAAATATCAAATTGGAATTAGAGCTGAGTAAATCGTTCATTTCAAATGATTGAATCGTTCACCAATCGATTACGAAAATGATCCGATCATTTCAACCAACCGATCATTCGATCATTTTCATTTCACTGAAATGATTCAATACTGTTCCTATTCGATTTTAATTTCGATTTCGATGATAAGATTGACTTATGGCTTTGATAGTTCTCACAAAATATTCTATTATTATTATTAATATTAACTATATAAAGAAGTTACATACGACTTTTACAAATAGTTATTTTTGGTAATAACTATAATCCCGATTAAACTTGACTATGCACATAGTTTATTTTGATTATATCGATAGTAGTTATCTATAACTATTAACTATACATATAGTTAAAATTGACTATTATATGCACATTGTTGTTGCGAGTAACCTCTAGAGGTAGGTAAAAAGAGAACAGAGTATTTTTTGTAAACTGAATAAAGAAAGAAACAAAATACTTTTAGGTTTGTATACATACATAAATGTGCTAAGTGAACAACTTCATGTTTGTGAAAGTATTTATTTAGTAAGTCGATAAATTATTATATTATAATAGCTATGCATTATATTTATTATTTTGCACATATGGGAACCGAAATATTAGTGCGGTTGAAATTTTATCTACTAATTCTAACATTTTACGTCGAAAAAAACAAAGCGCCTTCGAAATGATGCATATTTAAATTATTTTATTTACAACTTTTATCAGACAAAGGGTTACCATATATTTTTTTTGAAACCACATACTAATATCTACTACACCATAGTCGCATTCAACTATTCTTAGTAGTGGTTTATTACAATCAAAGTATGTAACGGGTGATTTTTTAAGAGCTTGAGAACTTTTTTAAAAAAAAAAACGCATAAAATTTGCAAAATCTCATCGATTCTTTATTTGAAACGTTAGATTGGTCCATGACATTTACTTTTTGAAGATAATTTCATTTAAATGTTGACCGCGGCTGCGTCTTAGGTGGTCCATTCGGAAAGTCCAATTTTGGGTAACTTTTTCGAGCATTTCAGCCGGAATAGCCCGAATTTCTTCGGAAATGTTGTCTTCCAAAGCTGGAATAGTTGCTGGCTTATTTGTGTAGACTTTAGACTTGACGTAGCCCCACAAAAAATAGTCTAAAGGCGTCAAATCGCATGATCTTGGTGGCCAACTTACCGGTCCATTCCTTGAGATGAATTGTTCTCCGAAGTTTTCCCTCAAAATGGCCATAGAATCGCGAGCTGTGTGGCATGTAGCGCCATCTTGTTGAAACCACATGTCAACCAAGTTCAGTTCTTCCATTTTTGGCAACAAAAAGTTTGTTAGCATTGAACGATAGCGATCGCCATTCACCGTAACGTTGCGTCCAACAGCATCTTTGAAAAAATACGGTCCAATGATTCCACCAGCGTACAAACCACACCAAACAGTGCATTTTTCGGGATGCATGGGCAGTTCTTGAACGGCTTCTGGTTGCTCTTCACTCCAAATGCGGCAATTTTGCTTATTTACGTAGCCATTCAACCAGAAATGAGCCTCATCGCTGAACAAAATTTGTCGATAAAAAAGCGGATTTTCTGCCAACTTTTCTAGGGCCCATTCACTGAAAATTCGACGTTGTGGCAGATCGTTCGGCTTCAGTTCTTGCACGAGCTGTATTTTATACGGTTTTACACCAAGATCTTTGCGTAAAATCTTCCATGTGGTCGAATAACACAAACCCAATTGCTGCGAACGGCGACGAATCGACATTTCACGGTCTTCAGCAACACTCTCAGAAACAGACGCAATATTCTCTTCTGTACGCACTGTACGCATTCGTGTGGTTGGTTTAATGTCCAATAAAGTAAACTGAGTGCGAAACTTGGTCACAATCGCATTAATTGTTTGCTCACTTGGTCGATTATGTAGACCATAAATCGGACGTAAAGCGCGAAACACATTTCGAACCGAACACTGATTTTGGTAATAAAATTCAATGATTTGCAAGCGTTGCTCGTTAGTAAGTCTATTCATGATGAAATGTCAAAGCATACTGAACATCTTTCTCTTTGACACCATGTCTGAAATCCCGCGTGATCTGTCAAATACTAATGCATGAAAATCCTAACCTCAAAAAAATCACCCGTTATAACTATTCAAAATACGAGTAGTAGCACATTACTTTTTTGTATAGTCATTTATATTTTTAACTATTTCATAGGTTAATTCTAACTATTTAACTATTTTTTAACTATTTTTGATTTATTTTTGATGAAAAATAGTCACTTCATAAATTTCATGGAAAATTATCAAATGACTATTGCAATAGTTACAAAAATAACTATTTTTTTTTCTGAGTGTAGCTTGCACAAATAGATGAAATTCGAAGAAGGTGTCCCGCAAATCTCGGCTCTTCGCGATTATTGAATTTTGGTTAAATCACAACGAAGATAATATATATCTTAGCTTACAAGTTCAAATTTGTTCACCTCCAATGTGACGTCTCTGGGCGTTGTAGCGAATTATGTTTCCGGTTGGGGCACCGATCGGTTTTGTTTTAGCTTTTTAGTTAATTTCTATTTAGCACAAGCGATTTGTGGGCAGCCATTTCGTCCACTCTTAGCAGAGATTGGAAAAAAAATAAAATTAAATTAATTACATTCTTATATACATATGTTATGTAAATAGATATTTTAGAAATGTTACCTTTTTCTATGACCAAATTATCAGTTTGCTTTGAAAAACGAACGGCAGAACTACCATTGGTTTGGTATTTGAGGAAAATCTGTCTAAACTGTTGGTATGATCTTGTGAATAGGATGGAATTGAAAACTGATTCATCATTAACCTCATCGTTTTTCGCCAGCCTAAAATAAGAGTCCCTGATTTTCATCATTTTATCCCGGATGCGGCAAACAATGCTCAAAAGTGTCTACTTTTCAAAATTAAAGAAATCCTTTTCGTTTTATTTCTCTAAAATAAAGTAAAATAAGATATAAGCATATAAATGACATTTAATCACTACACTAAACTTTGTCTTGAGAATGAAGCGTTTGACGTACATAAATTTTTGTTTATTTAATTTTTGTTCTGTTTGATTAAAAATTAGGCGAGCTTAGCAAACATTTTCAGAAGTTTTATTAGTTTTATTATTTAGTTAGAAGAGTTCTTTTAAGTGTCTAAAATTAAGAAAATTTTAAACAAGGGTTCTTAGTCTACTTCTGTAGTCAATATGTCTTGGAAAGGTTTTCCAACAAAACGGCTAAAGCCATACAAGATAAATTGCTTCTGAATACACCTAAGCCAATGACAGTTTCTGTAAAAAAACTAAATAGATAGACATTTTTGACATCTGGAAATGCTAAAGAGTAATTTTAAATTGGCACGCCGCTAGAAAGATAAAATAAGTCTTCGAAATTTTCACTTACAAAATATTACGTTCTGATATTCAATTTAATAAATGATCAAAATGAATAAAGTATACGTGTGCTGATTCCATGTCTACCAAAGAACCCAATTATTTACTTACCTTTATTTTTCGCTTGGAGGCCGATACTTTGATTGACATAGTAATACCAAAATCAACACAATACCTAAATGTAGGCTTATGTGGTTGTTTTACATAATTCTATTGTTCGAAACAGTATTTCATCCCCAACTATGTATTTATCTGATATTCTATCAGCAGGATGCTCCTTTGTTCCGCAACTTAATTACCTATTCCTGATTTTCAAAACCCCACCATCCCAAGAAATCTACTCGTAAGTCGCTTATGTAATTCCCCACAGCTAAATCAACAAAAACCACTTGGAGATTATTTTTTGTTTATTTTACTTGGCACTTTCGCATGCACAACCTGTCATTATTTACAACCTCCACCCACCCCTGCCTCTTCGAATACTGACAATCAGCAATCTTATCGTCCCACGTGACACACACATTAAAGGATGTATTTCCAAAACCAAAGTCAACAAATTCACTAATTAGTTTCGAGATACGAGGTTGATGGATGCTTGATTACAAAATCTGTTCGTTTTTTGTTTCTAAATTATAATAAATGAAAATACAAAAATGTCTTACACCAATGTCTACACACTTTTTGCCGCCGCGCGCCGCCGACAGGATGCGGAAGGGAAGCATATTTGTGTGGAAGGCAGGAAGAAGAACACTTTTCACATGTTTGGTGTGTTTTTGAAAAGTGTTTGATATTTTCAAAATGATTGATGAGCAATAAATAAACAAGAAATTCGAACACCAAAGAAACACACTTGGGAGGTGAATATTCAGGCAGACAAAGTTCTAATTTATTTATTTATTTTTTGTTTGGATTTAATGTGTATACTGTGTTTTGAGATTTTATTACAAATAAACGTCGGCATACTATAGCAGTCCTCAGCTTGGTTTTCGAATTTAACGACTCTCAAAAACTCTCGATGGTATAGAATGGATTCGCATAAAAATTTATTTGATTATTGATTCGATGAAATATCTACGAGTTCGAATACACGGCGATAAGGCGTCTTTTGAGTTTTTTTTTATAAGTTGATTTGTATGTTCATAAAATGATGTAAAAATACTTTTTTCCATCACTATCAAGTCCGCTTAGCTGAAACCTCCAATTGATAAGTTTCTTACTTGCGATACATAAGAACTTTTGTAAATGGTGTTCACCGGAAATTTTGTATTAAATAAAATGCATGGGTCACACGATCTTATGTAAAAGTACATTGGAATTAAAAAACTGTTTAAAAATAAATATAAAACATAGATTTAATGAGATAAAAATCTTCAAATGCATAAAATTGTCGCCTGATTTCTAGCAAAGTATGAATTTATGCAAACAAAGTTTAAAAATCGTTTTATTATACAAAGTAATTTTGTATTTAAGAAATGTCTTTAGAATTGGTCAACAAAATTTGGAATGCGAATTTTCCGTTTTTAGAAATATTAGAAACAATTTCAAAAAATTATCGTTTACACGTTTTCAAGATATTGATTTTCAAAAAACCCAAAATGTATATTCTCGATTTTTTTTATAAAAAAATTTATTTTAGATCTAAAGGAGTTCCAGTACAAAAATTTCGATCAAAATCGTTAGATTCTTTGAAGAGAAAGTGGAGAAAGTGTGTCTCGCAATTCTGTCTGTCTGTCTTTTCGACTAAAGCCTAAACCGCTCTGCCGGTTTTATTAAAGCTCGGTAGGTAGTATTTTTAATTTTTCCCCCCACAGGTTTTTAATTTATTTTCAAAAAATAACGGTACCTGCCATATGATTTTTACATAAAATTTTCTTCGAAATCTTATAAATATTTTTTTTTTCTCTAAAACTGTTCCACAGATTTTTTTTTAATTCAAAAAATTTCATTTATTTAAAGCTAGGTAATGGTTGA
The DNA here is from genome assembly GCA_963931855.1 of Philhelius festivus. Taxonomy (NCBI): domain Eukaryota; kingdom Metazoa; phylum Arthropoda; class Insecta; order Diptera; family Syrphidae; genus Philhelius; species Philhelius festivus. The sequence goes on along the minus strand of CAWVOZ010000140.1, from coordinate 65,030 downwards.
GAAAAAACTTCCGGAAAATAGTTATTTCTCAAAAACAGTAAAACTGATTTTTATCATTGTGCTAAAGGCCCCTAAATGTTTGAATATTTTCAAACACATTTTTTTTTTCAAAACTCAATATTTCGAAAACCCTATGCTCGATTTTTTTTAACTTGACAAATAAAAGTTTATCAATACAATCTTCAAGATGTTATTTTATTTTACCTAAAAATAATTGTACCCCACATAAAAATGTTAAAAAATAGTTTTCGAAAATCGTATTTTTTTTCGAAAACGGCACCTAGAATTTTAATAATTTTTTTCCTTAAATAATTCTTACAATCTATAATTTAATAAAAAAAAATTGAAATTAAGATAGTAATGACTGCACCTACCGCAGAACCATTTTTTCAAATTTTGAATTTCTCACTATCGGCATAACGGATTTTAATGAAATTTTTTGTAGAGAAGCTTTTAAAAAGTTTGAAAAACATTGCATTTCAGAACTTAAAAAAAAAGTATTTTTTGAATTTTTGAAAACAATTTCCTTTGGAAAATTCGATATCTCAAAAACGCTTTAATTTTTTTCTTTGGAAATTTTATTTTGAATTGTACAATAATAAAACTTAAGATTGGCGTACAAAAATATTTTCTTAAAAATGTTTTTAAACATTTTGTATATAAAAGCTTAATTTTTTAAGAAACCACTATATAGACTTATAATTTTTGTTCTTGCATAAATTATTATTTGCTTGAAATACATTTTACCTCCAACTACTTAAGAAGATGTTTTAGTCATTTAAAAATAGAATTTTATGCTTATGAACAGTTTTTCTCTAATTTTTGAAATTCTTAGTCTTTTACATAAGAGCAAGTTCATACGACCCAGTCGTGCATTTTATTCAATTTTGTATTGAATTTCAGTTCAAATAAGTCAGTATTAATACATTTGTTGTCAAGTCTTTTTAAATCACATTTCAGAATGCTTTATAGAATATTGAACGGAACCATAACCAAAAGGACATTTGTATTACAATTCATGTCTCGCCTTTAACATGTTTCAAAGAAACTGTATAAGCACATTAAATGAAATCTCTTAGGAAATTATTAAATTTTTATGAAATGGAAACATTCAGCATGAATGAATTTTATTGTTAAACAGTAAATTGGGCCATTCAAATGACCGAGAGTCTATTCATCGATCAAAGGACACCCTTTTTACAGGAACAAACTCAGGCGGTTTTTGACCCTTCCCTATCTTCAGTACCAATTAGGTCAGAAACTTTAAATTCCGAATATTTTTTGCTAAGCTATATTGGTGTTGGATTGGTGTTGGTTGATTGGAGCACTTCCGACTGCTGTTAAACGATGAAATTTGGTAAAGTGGCAGGGCTTAAATTGCATACAGGAAAAAAAATATAAAATTTGAGGTTTTCCATTCAGCGGCGTGGTTTCCGTGATGTAAATTATATGGCACACTTACGATTGCAGTAGAACAATGAAATTTGTTAGAATGGTAGGGCTTAAATTACATATAAAGGATCAACAATAAAAATTTAGGTTTTTTATTCAGGGGGCGTGGTATCCGCCTGAGAAAATGTTTAATTTATATGGAGCACTTCCGATTGCCGTAGAATGATGAAATTTGGTAGAGTGGTAAATCTTAATGTACACTCAAAGCGAAAAATCTAAGATTTTTCATTTGAAGTGTCTTTTTATTGTCATTTTGAAACTATACATGCATCTTGAAAATTCATGATTTTTCTTAGAACTAAAGTACTCGATTTGGTACTCTATGTTATGTTAACATGAATGAAAAAAGAAAACATTTGCATACCCGAAAAAATTACGAGTTTTCATAAAAAAAACTCTCAACTGTGATGTGAACTATAATCAAACCACAAATTAGGTTATTAATTGGTGGGCTACCTTCATTTAAAAAAAGAAGTTAAAATTTGATGGGCTTGGCAAGTTTTTTTTTATGCCCAATTCGAAAGGTTTTAAAAACTTTACTTGACGCGAACCCATCAAATTTAGTCAGTTATCATTAAATAATAAAATTTCTCTATTACATTGTAGCTGTTTCAATATTATTCTACTTTAAATATTCTGTATTAAACCTTCATGAAGTAAGAACTTGGCGTGCTTTTAGATCTCAATACTTTTCACGGCTGACTTGCTACACAAAGGTTTTTGTATAGAAGAACTTGGTTCTTTTTTTAACATTTATGTTTTTGGTCTGATTTACAATTTACAGCATAAGCTTCGAAAAACCTATTGAACCAACTTCAAAGCCATTTATAATACTTTTGTGCTTGTAAATATTTTTTATTTTCACTTTATGGCAAGACGAAATTTGTTCGTCATCCGGGTACATTATTCTGAATTTATTTTTACTTCTTGTTATTATTAATTCCCACAAAAAAACTTATACTCGATTAAATTTAATGCATTTCAAATGCATCATTATTATTCGGTGATTCAATTATAATGCATTTCCTTTACAGCCACACATTTCCCCAAATTTAGAATTACGACTTTTATATTATGTTAGAAGTAAAGTAGGTACACGTATGAATCATTTAAGCTTGGTTGAAATAAGTTCCTGCGGAAGAGGGATTATTAGAGGGTACAATAAAATATATAACGACCATTAAAAGTCATCATGAGCATTCAATTTTTGAAATTTATTGTTAACCGGAACGAATGTTGTGCTGAGACTTCCAATTGAGATAGAGCACGCATCCTTTTAGATGGAATTCTAATTTTACATCATACATCTACACCTACAGTCAATCCCGCTTGTAAGAATAAGATTATATACATGAAATAATTCTAAACTCAACTGAAACACAAACATTTACTACAGAGAAGTCGCATTAAAAAAATTACTTCAGATACTCTTTACTGTAAATTTAAAATATGGAAAACATTATAAACATACAAATTTATATATTTTGTAACATCTCATTGCTCATTTGTAAAAATATCCGCCCATTGACATAATATTATAAATTTATATTTATATGTCTTGAGTCACTTCCAAGATTTAAATAGAGACACAAATTAACCAGCCGAGGGTATCTGTTAATAGATTTTATCTCTTAATTAAGTTAAGGATTAATTAACTTGACAATTCACATTGTCTATCATTCATTCGTTTTTTCGACGAAATAATAACTGTAAGCGTAAATAAAAAATGCACGTGATTAGCCAGGACTGACTGACTGACAAATTTGCCTCTGTCAAAAGATATTCAGGCTAATTAATTTTTTTTTTGGATTCCCTTGATCAAGTTCATCGATTTATAAATGCATGATTGGGTCGCAACTACTTGCTTTTATGTTCAAAGGCCTAGAATTATAAATATTGTAAAAAACCTGTTGTTAAGGAAAAAAATCTTCAATAGAAATTACTACAAATTTAATTTACCAACTTTGGAATTAAGATAAACTTTTGTGTGGTCGTGTCAGTGGGTGCAAATATTTGTCTGTCATTTCTGAAACTATCCTTCACAATATTTGAAAATTTTATTTAAATCAGTTGGGTGGTTCCGATTGTATCACACTAAAAAAGATTCCATACAAAACAAGTACGTATTATACAAGAAATAATAAAATGCACGACTGGGTGGCACGAACTTGCTCTTATGTAAACGAGTAAGAATTTCAAAACTGAATGTTATTAGAGAAAAACTGTTCATAAGCATAAAATTCATTTTTTAATAGACTAAAACAACTTTTTTAGTAGTTGGAGCTAAAAACAGGATGCAATGTGATTCAAGCAAATATTAGTTTATGCAAGAACAAAAATTAAAAGTCGTTGTAGTGGTTTCTTAAACAAATAATCTTTCATATACAAATTTTTCAGAACACTTTTAAGAAAAAAAAATTTGATGAGCAAATTTAAAGCTTTTATTAATTCGAATAAAAATTAAATTCACAAGAAAAAATATTGAGCCGTTTTTGAGATATTGAATTTTCCAAAAAAAATATATTTTTTTTTCAAAAATTAAAAAAATAAAAGAGGCTGGGTGCGACCCACAGTGATAACTTCCCATTTGTGGTCTTGAAAACTTTATATTTAGTTAATTATAAAATTATGTATTATATTATAGAAATTACTTTATCATTTCGGTTCCAAACATTTTAATTGAAAAAAATTTAAAAACGAAATATTCAAATATAAAAGATAGGGTAAGACACCCAGTGACCGACACCCTTAAGAGAAATTTTGAGTTTGCAAATTCATAACTTTTCTTTCGCTGGATCGATTTTAATGATTTTTGTGTATTATTATAACTGTTAATAATTTCTTTTACAATATCAAAGAAATAAATATGTACCAAATTCCAAAAATAAATAAAACATAAAATCGTAAAAGCTTACCAGTTTTTTAGTTACGGACACCTTTTTTTCAGTAACCGACACCCGTCAAATACTAGTTACGGACACCCTTTTTCTGTAGCTTTTCACCCTAAACTGTAAAAGGAATTTTCGGCAAAAAGTTTACATAAGCTCGTCAAACGTTAAAATCGAATAATTAAAAGTTTTAATTCGACATTTCAATTGACAATTGGGAATATCATGAATCCTGACTCATAAAAACTTGTGGTTCGTCAAAAATGTATGCGAAAACTTCTGTTTTAAATTTGTTTTTCACCAAAACCGACACCGAAATAAAAACAGATTATATTTAACTTTGAAAGTTTTTCAAAGTACTATAATTTTTGTCTAATATATAAGATAAATAAATATTAATACGCACAAAAACAAAAAGATACATCTACGTATGTATACAAGAAATCCATTTAATTACAAACCCTTAATGCGGGGATATTATACATATGTATATAAAATCTTTTTATGCAGTAGGTAAGTACTTATAAAGTTATGAATAAAATGAAGATAAATTATTATTTAAATAAAAACAAGCAAACAAAAATGTAAAGGCACTTAAACTGCTTTCAACAAGTAATTACAATTAAAAAAAATAATATAATTCGTTAGTTATAGTTAGTTACTGTTACTGATTTAAAAATACCTTTATAAATATTGTAATTAATCAATACGTTAATATCGCTAGTAAAGCAATCTATCTTAAAGATGGGCAAAGAAAAGTGCTAATGTATTTTTCTGTTTTTGCACATGTACCATGAAAGTTTCTGAAAGTAAACGTTTTTTTTTTAACTTCTATTTTACAAATCTTCTTCTTAAACTTATTTTGCCCAGGCATTTTGTAATAAATTCCTGAAAAATGTTGCTTTATAGCAATATAAAAAGCGGTTTGTAAATAATGAAAGGAAACAAGAAAGACAAAAACGATGGTGTCCGTAACTAACATCCTCAAAAACCTCTAATCGCGCAAGTAATAGACACCCCTGTCGGTCACTGAATTTATTGAACATTACATTTTAGTTATGAACACCCCACGTTAAATTAAGTTATTTTATTATTTTAATAAAAAAAAGTTAACAAATAGATCTACTAATTATTGTTTTGAAATAATATGCACTGTCCCATATATAAGAAACACGGATAATTTAATAAAATACTGATTTATACTCAAGTGTTTCTTAAGGAATTCACAAGTTTTCTTTGATTTACAGAGGTTCTCAACTTACATCTTTTATTACACGTCAACGATTGACTACAAAATATCAATTGACGTCTTTTGTTATGACATTTGCACGTCTAAACACGTTAAAAATAGCCTCGGCAGTATCCAGCAACAGGAAACCTTAATAAAATGAAAAAACAGTGATAGGTGACCATTACTGAAAGGGGGTCGGTCACTAGGTAGTTTACCCTATGGTTTGGTTATTGATGGAAGGTCACTTACAAAATATATCCGCTCTAAAACTAGATATATGTCAAATATAAACCATTTGTTAGAAATTGTATTATGTATAAAATTAAATAATGGCAAAGTCAATATCATTGCTCGTTCTCAAGATATTCTAGTCGAAAAACAAATATTACCACTGTTTAGTAGATTTTTTTTATATTTTTGTTAAAACTGTCAATTTGATACTTGTCAAAATTTAACCATGTGTTAATAATTGTAATATGTCGATACCTTCCCGTAAGAATGTACTAAGCGACACTTTTTTCGAAAATGACTTTTTGATGAGGAAATATACTATATCTTAAGGGCCACGTTTTGGCCTGGGTTTCGCCAACCTATTATGCATGAAAAGGAAACTTACTAGAGTACAAATAAAAAAATTTATCAACTGCCATGTTTTCTCATTAAAATAATGTTGCCCCCTGAAATTTGTATTATCCGCCAAAAAAATTATGCTTAGCAACATTAATAAAGATCTCATTGTCGTGAGCAACAAAAAATTTTGTTAGATGTCACTTAGTTTAACCAAAATTGTCTCTTAACACACTATGATTCAACTAGAACTTTCTTCGGTTTTTTCGTTTCCTGAATGAACAATTTTAGAAATGTCGCTTAGTATACATTCTTACGGGAAGGTATCGATGTATAAAATAACATAATTTAGAAAGAACTATCGGTGTTCATTCCCAAGAAATTCGACTTGAAATACAATTTTAACTAGTTTTCACTAGAATTTTTAATATGTAGTTTTTTTTTATTAAAAAAAACTATTAATTCAATATTTGTCAACATTTTATCAACTATACAAAATTATACTATGTATAAAATAAACGAAATTAGAAGTCAATATCACTACTAGTTCTCGAGAAATTTGAGTCGAAAAACAATTTTTACCAATTTTCAATAGAATTTTATATAGTTTTTTATTTTTTGTAAAAAAACTGTAAACTGAATTTTTTTGAAATTTTCACCAGTTGTCAAACACATTATTTTTCGTAAAATAAAATTATTTTGAGTTTCAAATTGTTTTCCGTTCTTAGAATATCTGGGTTATGAAATTTTTTTTTTCAGGTTTTTTTATTTAAAAAAATAACGGTATGTTCATTTTTTCCAAATTCATACCAAATCTGTATGACCTTATAACGAGTACATTAAATTTTATTTGAAATCAATAGCATTATTTTTTCGTGAGATATTTGAAACTAACCAAAATTTTTACTTTTTTTTTAAACCGTTATAGTGAAAAAACTACTCACTGAATTTTAATAAACGCCCTTTCAGCCTCTTTCGAAGTTATTATCTACTAAACAAAATTTATTTGAAGTCGATATCTTTACTCGTTCTTGAGATATCGACGACGAAAAATGGTACAAGAACGTACGGACGTACGAACGTACGAACGTACGTACACACACACACACAGACATCTCTCTAAAAATGATTGATATAGCCTCTAGGGACCTTGAAACGTCGAGAAATGTCAAAAATTCCAATTTGACAAATCGGACCGATTACAATAACTCCCTATGGGAAGTTAATAAAAGTCTAAATCTTGAAATGCCATGTTTTTTAAACTTTTTAGAAGCTTCTCTATACAATAAATTTATTGAAATCCGTTATTATAGGCAAATGAGAAATTTAAAATTCGAAAAAAATCGTTCTATGGCGGGTACATTCAGTAATGTCTCGATTTCAAAAATTTTCTTATTAGATTATAGATCGTAAGAATTAAACGAAAAAAAAAAGCTCGTTCTCGAGAAAAATACGATTTCCGAAAACTATTTTTTAACATTTGTATGGAGGATACATTTATTTTTAAGTAAAAGAATTTTTTTTTCTCAAATCTTGTAGATTATAATATGTATTAAGAAACTTGTATTTATCAAGTTTCAAAAAAATCGAACATGGGGTTTTCAAAATAATGAGTTCTTAAAAAATAAATTTGAATTTTTTTTTTTTAAAATCCAAAAAAAAAATTTTAAAATTTGAAACTGCTGGGGAGCTTTAACATAAAAAAAAATTTATCAAAATCGGTCCTACTAAAAACACGACTTACCACTGAAATAATAAACAAGTTTAACTTAGCCAAGAACTGTCACAACTGATCTCCTGTTCAACATGAGAAGTTGAAAGCGTACGAATTATTTTTATTTAACGCATGCATGTATGTACCTGGATTGAAACAAAACAGCAAACCAATAAATCCAATCAAGTCCTTTTCTTAAAGGTAATGGAGCCAAGCGAAGGATATTTTGAAAAAAACTAACAAACAATAAGCAAATCACATACGTATGTAACTATCCTATAACATTGTATGTATGTAGTTAAACCTGTAGGCACATAAAGTTTAACTTACCTTAAAATAGTTTAAATTCAAAGACACACAAATATTAGTCAATTTTTTTTTGTTTTTAATTCGGAGAATTTTATTTTTGTTTTATTTTTTTTTAAAAACATTTTTGAGTGTTTTCATCGTTACTGCTTAGGTAAATTAATCAAACAATGCCCCTCCTCTGGGCCCGCACCACCAAAGTATGGCATTTCAATGCAACTACTTATGTATATGTACTACATTTCAGTGCAATACGAAGATAGAAGTAGAGATAAATAATTTTGGGGTGTTTCGACCACCCAATGCCCCTCCCCTGATAATAAAAAAAAGTAGCCTATACGGTAATCCAGACTATAACTTTTTTGTGTATTAAATTTTATCAAGATCCATTCAGTTGTTCAAGCGTTATTGAGTAACAAACATCCATACATCGTAACATTCACATTTATAATATTATATTAGTAGGATTAGAATTCTTTTCATCTAAGAAAACACAATTTACTATTCACGATGACCCTTTAGCGTACAAAATTGCTCAAAATGAATTGAACCGTTTCTGATAAAAACCAAAACAATTAAAATGATTCCATGGGAGGTTAACAATTAAAAAACATTTCTCGTAATTTAAACTTGCGACTTATAAGTACCTACTATTAGGCAAGTTATGCATTCGTAAAAAAATAGAACTCGAGATCTTAATCAAAGTTGACATTACGATGAAAGCCAAGACGTATTTCTGTCACTCTGTCTTTTCGACTACATCAAAAACGGCTCGGGCAATTTTCTTTAAACTTGACAAATATCATTTTTAAATTTTTTTCCTACACGATTTTTTCTTTTTTTTTTAAGACCAACAATAACGCTACCTGCCCTACGAATTTTGTTTGATATTTTATAATTTTTTTTTTTAAACTGCTCCTGGGATTAAAAAAAAAATCAAAAAATTTCAATTAATTTAAGCTAAATGCTTGAAAAATAGTTATTAATGGCACCCTCCCCCCAGAACCATTTCTGTTTGTTTTTGATTTTCCCGAAAACGATACAACTGACTTTGATCAATTTCCTATGCTTAAGTTTTCCAAAAGTTTGGATACTATAGTGTTTTAAAATTTAAACAAAAGAAATGTTTGGATTTTTAAAACAACTTTCAAAATTTTTCTTTCAAAACTCAATATTTCAAAAGCTCCATGCGCGATCTTTTTAAATTTGACAATGTGAGAAAAAAAATAATTTTATCTAAAAAAAATGTCAAAAAATCGTTTTCAAAAACGGCCGGTGCCTAGAATTTTGATCAATTTTTTTTTCTTTCGATAATAGGTACTCGTAATTCTAGCAAAAAAAAATTAAATTAATTTATTACTAACTGTACCTAGATACCAAGGAACCATTTTTTCGAATTTTTAACTATTGGCATAACTGATTTTAATGAATTTCTTTTAATTTAAAAAAAAAAACAATCAATTTAATCGATGATTTTTGCGATTAAAGAAGAAAATGTGTTACCTGTAAAATTTCATTAACTGTATTTTGTATGTACTTGAATATATTTTAACATATACAAATACATGTACTATTATCGCCAAAAAATTCGAATTAGGAAATTTTGATCAAATTGGACACTACTCACCTTAAATCGGCGACTGTGACTTAGGAAATCTTATTATCCATCTTCCATTGTTCATGCATTATACAATTTGCTAGATCTTTTGTGAATTATGGTCAGCGCACAAAATGTTGCTTCAACACAAGACTTGTTTTCATAAAACAATTTAATCATTTATACATAATTGTTAAATTTATTACCCTCCACGTTGTTTTGTCAAGACAGATTTAAGAAATGTCAGCCCATTTCACAGATGTTTGTTCGGCAATATGGCCGCAATCACTGGTCAACGTTTGAAAATCCGTTTCCGAAAACCCTTTAGAACTAACTCTGATCATTTCTTACGTAGAATCTTCTAAACATTCAAAATAATTCAATTATTTCACCAAAAAATAAAAAAATTGAGATTTTCAAAAAAAAAAATATTTTTTTTAAACCATCGCACCCAGGGGCGTATTTACCCTAGGGCTAAAAGGTCTACAGCGCGGGGCGGCAAGGCTGCTAAAGGCGACGCAAGCCGCCTCTATCAATTGGCCGATTTATAATATTTTTTTGAAGCGATTGATTTCAAAACATTCAAGCAAAAGAGGGCAAGCCGCCCCTAACAATTGTCTGATTTACAATATTTTTTAAGGATAAACAAAAAATACAACTTCAATTTTTTCAGTGTCGTGAGTGTCCGGCTGTGAGAGAGTTCACTGTAACATGTCACTCACTTTTTCACCATTTACTATTCTTATTTTTTATAAACGATTTTTTATATTGAAAATTCATAGTAAAAATATTTACAGACATGTACCTATTCCTTGGAACAAATTCCAATGAAATGAAAACATTATCAAAAACACTTGTTGTATGTACTATGTAGCTCTAAAAAAAATGGGCTAGAAAAACTTTGGCTGTCGTAGTTGTCAAATTCTTGGCAAACCGTGGTGTTTCTTTTCGTGGCAAGATAGATAAATTTGCATCTAAACATAACGGGAATTTCATGATGATCTTAAAAGCAATATGGGAATTTTGATCCATTTCTTTCAAAACATATACAAAGTTTTGACAATACAGCAAAAGGAAACACATCATATTTTTCTATTGCCACCTATGAAAAGATTATAAAAATTATGTCAGCTAGAGTCACAAAACCGATTATGGAACAGCTTCAAAGGTCTAAAAACTTCTCCTTGGGCGTTGGTTCGACTCCTGACATAAGCAATGTAGACCAGCTTTCATTAATTTAAAGTAGAGCTCTCTATTACACGGATAATGAAATACACGGATAGACGTGTAATTATTGGACCGGAATTTGAATCCGTGTAATTATAATTACACGTGTTATTTTAATAACACGTATAATTAAATACACGTGCATCCGTGCATTTAATTATACGTGTTACTAAAATATCCGTTACCATTTCTAGCGTTAAGTAAGTCGAAGTTAGTAAACTAGGGATACTAAATTGGTAATTTATGAAAGAAATATAAACTAAAATTTAAAAAGGAATACTTCACAATTTAGAATACGACTCAAGCTTTGCACGTTTGCAGTGAACACTCAACTGTTACTAACCGTCTCATTAAACAAAAGCTTAGGTACAACGGGTGACTATTGACAAACAATAATTTTGTACAATGAAAAAATTACGGAAATAATTTAAGCAAGTTGCTGTTGTTTTGCACTTGATAACGGTCCAGGTATACCTAGTTGTTCAATTATTACTAATTACGTATAAAATGTGAGATAAAATAGCAAATCAAAGACCAATTATAATTTCAGCCTCATCCGTGTGCTAAGGATTCGTTTACACGGATAATAAAGTGAATAATTACACGTGTTTTAAGAACACGGATTTGAAGTTGGTATATATTTCCTACACGGATTCCGTGTACACGTGTTTCTTAAATACACGTTCAAAAACGTAGGCTCTAATTTAAAGGTATGTTGAAGAGAACGCAGAACCCGTTGAACGATTTCTCTGCTTTCTGCCAAATACAGGCCATAAAGCAGAAGACATGTTACAAGCAATTATAGATACTTTTAAGTCATTAGACATTGACATAGAAAATTGCAGAGGTCAATCTTATGATAATGCAAGTAACATGTCAGGGCAATATAAAGGCTTTCAAGCTGAAATTAAAGAAAAATGTAAGCACATTCTTTAAATTTGATCGATTCATCGGCAGCTGATTCTTGCCCAGAAGCTGCAGAATTTTTCGGCTTATTACGAAAAATATATGTTTTTTTACGGCATCAACAGAGCGACCAAAGCTTCTTAATTAATTTTTTAAACGCTCCAAAAATGTCACATTAAAAAATTTTGCACTTACCCGATTTAGCTAGCGATTTACTGTCCCAATTGAAGTCCCTTGAGACAGCAATATTGTCTCAATATTGGTATTCTATACTCAAGCAATTTAATATTGTATCAAAAAAAATTCAAGGTGTTGATACAGGCGTTGTCTTCATAAACATACAAATTCATGGTTAATACATATAAGTTAGCATTTTATTAAAAGAAGATAATAAATTATAATTAATTTTTTTTTCTATTTACAATCAATTTAAAATAAATTATATTCTTTTTAAAAATATTCGCAATGAAGTTCGAAGTTTAATATAACCAAAAATTTCACAATACTAACATAAGAAACATAATCTATTTGCTCGACGATTTTATTGTGAGGAGACTTTTCACTTCAAATTGCCAGTGCTGGAAATGCGATCGATATCCTAGTTATTGATTTTTTTAAGTTTTTTTGTAATAAAATAAATTACTAAAAAATATTTATCTATTTCGTAGCAAAGATGGAATAATCTAAATATAATATATCCTGAAATAAGAGAACGGTAATAATTTTCTAATAATATTGCTAGGCCAGGTAAATATCAATCAGATTTAATTTTATAAAAAAAAAATAGATTAAATAACTGAACGGATTTTAAAATATTTCTTTGGCCGCCGAAAATTCCAACGTTTGTAGAATCACCCTCTTAATGAAACATTTTCTGGGGCAAAACAACACTGAAAATATGAGTTTAAGGGAGCTTAACCTTCATATAAGAGAAAAAGAATTGAAGGAAATATGTTGAGGTTGCTTTAAGAATATGCTTGTGCACTCTGCAGTGACAAATTGTAGTGCAGAAAGATCTTTATCCGTATTGAAACGAATAAAAACCTATTTAAGTCTCGCATTAGCGAAGAACGCCTTAAGAGTTTAGCTTTATTAAATATAGAAGCTGAACTGACAGAAAATTTAGACAACGAATCTATTGTTAATGAATTTTGTAATCAATATACACACAGACAAAATATTGAACATACCAAATATTATGCATTTTGTGTTTTTTATTATTATTTTTTATTACTTTATTTTTATTGTTGTAAAGGGCGGCAAAATTTATCAGCCCAGGGCGCCAAATCCTTAAATACGCCTCTGATCACACCAACTTTTTTTATCTTAAATATTTTCTAAAAATGTTCATTTATCAAAATATACTTTTACTTTTTACAATTTACTTTTTCTTGAAACTATCATATTTCAAAAACGGTATAGTGATTTTGCCGAAATTTAATTTTTCGTTATTTTAAAAAATTGTCTTTATACAAAATATTTTTCAAATAAATTTTTCTTACAAAATTTCTTACTATTGATAAAAAATCAAATGAATTTTATGTCTTTGAACAGTTTTTTCTACCAACCTTTTACAATTAGTTACAATAATACTCATAGTTTAATTATTTACGACCACCTTTGTACTTCGAAATATTGGTTCATAACTTGTTCACACAAATCAAAATTGACATATACCAGCAATCTCGAATGTAGGGGATATTTCGAGCTTGCACCGGATGCAATTTGGCATTGCACCATCCTCGTTAATGAACAAGAACTACGCAAACAGATTATCAGTAAGAGAACCAGTGCAATATCATGGAACATGCCCAAGGAAATTTGTAAAATGTTAGCTGATGTGTTTGCAAAATTTAGCCTTGCATTCACTTATTTAAATTTAAATATTTTGCTTCAATAAAAATTTTAAAAACCAGAGTAGGTACAAGCTCCTCCAGTAAACATCAAGTACACGACTCTCCTAATTTCCCTCAGATGGATTAAGTTCTAGAATGTCTCCATTATTCAAAGTTCTGATTAAAAATATAGGATTTATCAATTAAAGTAATACGATTACCAGTTACATTCTCTTACATGTAGAATATAGATATATATCATTCCATCAAAATGTATATCTACTAGGCAGGATACTAGGATAAAAGAGGTTCGAGAAATTGCCGCATGAAACATAAATTAGATCAATTTTACTCCTCAAGCACATACATGTGAGTTCTACTTGCATATTCTAACAAACACTTATACATTCGAAACAGCAAACTAATTAATTCCAATTCATCGCATATAACTGTTTCCTGTTATTACTGTCATCAATCCACGCTGCCACACATCCTCACAATTCTTGAATAAGTAAGACTTATTCAAGACTCGGTGTGCTTGAAGGAAGAACACTGGCGCCAGATGGTGCTACTATCTGGGATATAATCCTCACAGCTTACACATTAATTTTTGTGTACCGTCGTCGTCGTCAGCTTTAGAATGGCATTGTCATTTGTCCCTTCCCCCCACGCATACATGCATAAGATATCTACATACACATATGCATGTGTGTCACATCTCATGTTCACACGTCCCTCAAATCTTCTTCGTCTATTTGGCATTAAAAGTGCTTAACCCCCTAACCACCCCTGCCACTTCCAGTAGATAGATATAATCACTTCGATCTGTAATAAACTAACTGGAAGTCGAAATAGCTTTCGCATCGTTAAAGATGAAAGCCAAAATGGATACTTATCTGTCTGAGAAGCACTCACGAGTATTTTGATTTGTGTTTTTGAAATGTCGGGAGGTACTCGTCTCTGCAATTTAATAATTTTTCAGATGGCCTTAAAATTTAACTGAACAAAAAATAATATCCGATCAAGGAGAGGCTTATGACTGAAGATATAAATCTCTAAGTCGCCTAATACTCAATCCTTCTATCCATCACATATTGCTAAGAGCTATAAAATCAATATGATGGTATTTAAATCCTTGAAAGAGGATTCGCAGAGAAAATATATTAGTAATTCCTGCAATTAAGGTACTCTACGAATTTCCTGATATAATTCTATTCCTTGATTATGTGAAAAGACGTTGCAGCAGATTAGCCCAGAGAATCAGGTCCTTAATAATATATTTCTAAGGGAACAATTTTCTAAAATCTACCAATCAGTAATTTACCTGAAAGGTTTATTTCTGATGGGAACAATTGGGAGTCGGATAGAATTGCGAAGTCTATTATTCTGAGAGACTCACAATCCAGAAAACGTTAAGTTCGAAATACTTTAAATAATTCAAAAACCAAAATCCATTTAGGAATTGTAAAGAGCATTTCAAATATGATGAACATTGGTTTCGACTATCTGAATATCGCCGTCCACATTTGTGCAGTGCGAATGAGGAAAAAACTTCTATATTTGACGGTTCTTCCGAAGCTGATGCGCATACGTAGCATACGTAGAAATTGAAACAAATTTAAATCTCGAAAACCCAAAATTAGGTAATTAAAGCTGCTCCTTTTGTGAAACTTTAACTCAGGGGAAAATGATTACCCTTTATATGTAAGACAACACAGTGTGAGAATGAGGAAAAGTGGAGGGGATTAAAAAGAAGGTACTGAAACCAATGCATATTAGTTTCAAACTTCTGTATATCACAATGAGCGGGAAAAACAGAGCTGGATAAGCAGTCTACATTCGAGTAGTACGACTAATGAAAGAATCTCTGTACTTGAAAGTACGACTGAAATTAGGCTCGAGGGTAAATTGATGAGCAATCCAAAAAGTGCGAGTATTACGTTTGAATTGTTTAAGGGGTGGAATGCAAATGGCTGTTTTACTAGAGCACTAGAGACTATTAAATAAAAATAAACGATAAAATAAGCAGAAACAAAAAACGTAAGTTTTGAAGGCGTTAAATTCTTATTCCCCAATGGATAATGCTTGGAGTTCCACATTAGAAGGGCAGGGGTGTGAATCTTCAAACAAAAATAGAAAGCTAAGAAGGAAAGGAAAACAATTTATTGGATTAAAAGTTTCAGGCAGGTGATCAATAATGAAAACGAGAAAGAAGGTTCGAGAGAGAATAGAACCCTGAGGCACAACCGCATTGATTTTGTGGTTATCAGACTCAAATCCTTCCAGTACTACTTCTATTGAACAGATCGGAAGGCAATTTCTAATCAATCGAAGAAAAGAGTCATCGAAATCGAATGCACGCATTCTCGATAAAAAAATATCAATACCAATAATCTTACTTTCACCAATACAATGTGAAGATATGTTCCACTGTTCGGGGAGATATACCATCAGATCACCAGTGAATAATTGGCTACGAAAGTCGTTCTGTCGGTCATTAAGAAGATTTCGTTCTTCCATATATTTCTTGATTTCTGAAAATTGATCAACGTTTCCATGACCTTGCCAAGAAGAGAGGATAGTTAGTTAATGAGGAGGATTCGTCATTTTTGGGGACTGTCTGGAAAAATGCAGTTTTCCAACCACTTGGAAATAGACCTATAGAGAAGGACACATAAAAATTCTTACACAGAGGTTTTGCCAGCGAGGAACAACATATATTCAGAATAATAACGAGGATACTATCAGGGCAGGGGATTTATGTATGTCAAGATCTTTCAGGGCTCTTGCAACAGCACAAGTTCAAAAGAAAATTGGTTCTATTGTATCGTTAAAACGGTGTAGTAATAGTAAGAATTCTTAGAAAATATAATCACTAGAAGATTAGCTTTTGCGACCAAAAGTTGACCAAAAGTTCTTGCTGCCTTAATTTTTTGTGTGTACGGTTGCAGACCTTTCTAACTTGTTCAAATTTTTTTCGGCTTTCCTCAGTGGGGTTGGCTTTAAAACATCGGCAGTGTACTTCTCCGACCTTACGATGAAAGCGAAGACCAAAAAAGTGGGTCTCGCAATTCTGTATGTCTATCTGTCTGTTCGAATACAGCTAAATGGCTCGCCCGATTTTCTTCAAACTTGGTAGATATGAGTTTTAATTCCCCCCCCCCCCCCAGGATGTTTTTTTCTTTTTTTTAAGACCCAAAATAACGGTACCTGCCATACGAATATTTTCGAAAATTTTGTAAATATTTTTTTTTCTCAAAAACTGTCCCACAGATTTAAAAAAAAATTCAAAAAATTTCATTTAGTTAAACCTAGGTAATGGTTGAAAAAAAAAATTCCAAAAAATTATTATTTTTGGTACCCCTCTTGGAACAACCGATTTTGATAATTTTTTTATGTTAAGGCTCCCCAGTAGTTTCAATATTATTGTGTATTCAAATTTTCAAAAAATTATTTTTTTGATTTTTGAAAAAAAAATCCAAAATTTCTTTTTTGAAAACTCAATATTTCGAAAACCCCATGCTCGATTTTTTTATTGATAAATAAAAGTTTCTTGAAATAATCTACAAGATATAAGAAAAAAAAATTATTTTACCTAAAAATAACGGTACCCTCCATACAAATGTTAAAAAATGGTTTTCGAAAATCGTATTTTTCTCGAAAACGGTTCCGAGAATTTTGCTTAATTTATTTCTTTCAATTAATTTTTAAGATATTTAATTTAAAAAAAATTGAAAACAAGATATTACTGACTGTACCTACCATAGAACGATTTTTTAAAGTTTTGAATTTCTCATTATCGACATAACGGATTTTAATAAAAATTTTTAGAGAGAAGCTTATAAGAAGTTTAAAATCATTGCATTTCAAAACTTTAAGAAAAATATTTGTTTTGAATTTTGAAAAAAAAAGATTTATTTTTTTTGGAAAATTCAATATCTCGAAAACGGCTCAATATTTTTTATAAATTTAATTCTTATTCGAATAAAAATAAAAACTTTAAATTGACGTACCAAAACTTTTTCTTAAAAATGTTTTAAAAATTTTGTATATAAAAGCTTATTTTTTTTAAAGAAACACAAAGAAAGAAACCACTGAAAAGTCCAATTTTCTAGTACTCGTACTATTAGGCAAGTTAAGCATTCGTTGAAAAAAAATTGCACTCGGGATTTTGATCAAATTTCAACTTACGATGATACCGAAGATGAAAAATTCTGTCTGTCTATCTGTTCGACTACAGCCTAAATGGCTCGCCCGATTTTCCTTAAACTTGAAAGATATTATTTTTAATTTTTTCTCATCATAGGTTTTTTTCTTTTTTTCTTGGGACTAAAAATAACGGTACCTGCCATATGCTCCGAAAAATGGTTATTAATGGTACCCCCTTGGAACCATTTTTTTGTTTTTGATTTTCTCAAGAACAGTAAAAAATTTTTTATGTTAAGGCCCCCCAAAAATTTGAATAGTGTTGTGTTTTCAAATTTTCCACGAAAAATTAAAATTTCTTTTCCAAACTCAATATTTCGAAAACCCCATGCTCGGTTTGCTTTAAGCTTGACAAGCAAAAGTTTCTTAATACATTTTACAAGAAGTGAAAAAAAAATATTTTACCTAAAAATACAGGTAGCCACCAAAGAAATGTGAAAAAATTGTTTTCGAAAACCGTATTTTTCACGAAAACGGTGCCTAGAATTTTTTTCAATATATTGTCTCTCGATTAATTTTCACGATCTATACTCGTAATTAAAAAAAAACAACAAAAAACAAATTTTAAAACTAATTTTACAATTAAACAGATTCTTTTTCAATAAATTTCAATATTAATATTTTATTTTAAATTATTAGAATCTTTTCGTAGCTTTGCGTCAGTTATACTGAAAAATTATATTATTATTAAGTAAAAGTCTCAGACTTCTATTTTTGAGAGAGGCATGATACACTAAGTTTTAGTTTCGACCATCCTGACAGTCTTCGTCGTCCTCGTCGAAGTCAAGGTCCAACTAAATCCAGCGTTTCATCCGATCCGCTGATTTGTCTGTCTACTGGCTGACTAGTATTGATTGGGATATTTCTTAGAATTCGACCACTGAAAGATGAGGTAGTTCGAATATTTTCACGAATGTTTTCGCACCATTTAATTTTGTCGATGAGCTTGGCAATATTGGTGAAGTTCACTACAGCTAGGCTTGAACTCAATTGTGGATCATTCAAGCCGGTAAGAATGTACTGGATAATGGTCTTATTTGCGAGTTGAATCCTCTTCCCCAGCATATTCATCTCGAAACAGAAGCTTTCGATTGACTCGTTTGCCTTCGGGTCTTCCTCACTAACTGCTGGTGAACTCCAATTTCACTGTGTTGATTT
Source organism: Philhelius festivus (assembly GCA_963931855.1). Classification (NCBI taxonomy): domain Eukaryota; kingdom Metazoa; phylum Arthropoda; class Insecta; order Diptera; family Syrphidae; genus Philhelius; species Philhelius festivus. The sequence continues at coordinate 45,943 of CAWVOZ010000140.1, read as the reverse complement.
AGAAAATTGAGTTTAAGTCCCATTGCTAGGTGATTCCAAGATTGGATTTGAGTGGTGTCCCACCAATATCGAGCTGGGCCACTCATCCTGGAAGCGGATGCCATAAGAAGTGCCCTTTCATCCCAATCATAGATTTTCGAGAGCGCTTCTACTCGAGTCACCCAATTGTCTGCCGACATTGATGCCATACCCCCTAGTGAAAATATCGGTATTGCATCCGCAATCTTTTTGATGCTGCAATTGATACTTCGTGTACGTCTTATATCCTGAGTTCCTTCAAGTTGTCTCAGCTTATCAGCAATTTCCTCTTCTTTTTTCAGCAGGTTCCTTTCAGTTTCAAGGATCGCTTTTTCTCGTCTGATGATGTCCCATTCTCTTGCTCTTAGTGCATGGTCATCCGCCGTGCCTGTGTCAGATAACGTCAGTGGTTCATTTTCATCTTCGGCAGCACAACTCATTTCAGGAGCGATTTCGTTTTCACTCAATTTGGGTTCGGATTGCTGATTGGTGTGAATCCTTTTGGCCCCTCTTTTTGTCGTGCCCCATTATCCTGCCAATCAGGATTTTCTAAGTCCCTGTAGTAGACAATCCACTTTTTTTTAGTTCATATCGTAATTGTTTGATTTTTAGTTTGTCCATATCGATCTGCGAGAAATAAAAATATCTTAGTTAAACGGTAGTCATATTATATGCAAAATCAGTCTACTAAACGCTACCAAGATACTATTTACATATATCTGGATTCATAACATGCAGCAAGATAAGCGAAGTTACTATAAATACTTCACTCAGTAATGTAGTTCGGTGGTCAGACCCAACTCCCAAGACCAAACGAAATCGGCATAACTTGCTCCCAAACACATAGCTCAAGATACATCGCCGTAAGTGACAACCCTGTGCAGATGTCATTTGCTTGAATTTATACTTTATCCCTCTTTATGAATATCTCACCCACGAATTTTGGTTTCTTTAACCAATAATTATTCCTTTACCGATCGAAATTACTCTTTCGTTTGCCGAAAGTGTAATCCAATACATCGACGAGTATTTCCTCGTTACCAGATTCTTCGAGAATAATTTCTCCTCCACTCAAATGAACCACACTGCTACATATGTCATTCAATCATCTTTTTCTCTCATTGACAGCATTTCTTTCATTAGTTTCATACGCATACAGAGACAAGACATTTCCGTGTACCGAAAAGGTCTTCCTCTATCGTGATATTACTCCTTCATATGCCTCAATTCAAACAAATGTTTCCCCTGCACATAGGTCGCAGCTATGATCTAAATATTTTCACGTACTTTTGAAATAAACGCAGTGCATTGCAATTCTGTGAACCAAAATCGTTGCTCAAAACGTTTGAAATCCAAAATACTAGCACTTTAGACTGGATTTCTGAATCCTTTATGAAAAATCACTTCAACACTTTTTATATAATGTACATACATGTAAACTTATATACTTAACTTTGGTAAGGCCGGTTCCGTATCCCACTTCTGATTCTTTTACAATTAAACAGATTCTTTTTCAATAAATTTCAATATTAATATTTTATTTTAAATTATTAGAATCTTTTCGTAGCTTTGCGTCAGTTATACTGAAAAATTATATTATTATTAAGTAAAAGTCTCAGACTTCTATTTTTGAGAGAGGCATGATACACTAAGTTTTACTAAGATATTAGATACTAACTGTACCTACCTACCGTGTAGAACCATTTTTTCAAATTTTGATTTTCTCATTATCGACATAACGGATTTTAATGAAATTTATTAAGTTAAAAAAGAAACATTGCATTTCAAAACTTAAAAAAAAAAACAAGTTGTTTGAAATTTTGAAAACAAAAATCTATTTTTTTTAATTCGTTATCTCAAAAACGTTTTCTATAAAAAAACGTGATCAAAATCGGTTAAAAACATTTTTTTTTTAAGAAATCTGTGCAACAGTTTTTAAGAAAAAAAATATTTTATAAAATTTCGGAAAAATTCTTAAGTGTGGGGGGTTATGAAATTTTAAAATGGCGCAACCAAGATTATAGAAAAACGGCCGAGCCGTTTAGGCTGTAGTCGAACAGGCAGATTTGTGGGACCCATTTTCGTTCGTCCTCCCTATCATTGCTTAATTTATTTTAAGAAAAAATACAAACTTCTATTTTATATTATTGTTTAAATAAAAATTAAATTTCAAAAACAGTATTGACTCGTTTTGAAATAGCAAATTTTCGAAAAAGTTAATTTGATTATTTTTTCTGAATAAGAAAACTCAGTTAAATCCGTTATGCCAATAATGAGAAAGTCAAAATTCGAAAAAAATGGTTCTATCGTAGTACTGTCAACTATCAGTTATGTCTTGCTTCAATTTTTTTTATTGATTTTTAGATCCTTAAAATGAAGTTCTAGGATTATATCATTTTCGAAAAAAAAATTTTATATCTGTACCATTATTTTTCGATAAAATAATAATTTTCTTAAATTTTTTAAAAAATCTTAACAAAATCTTAAAAAATTTAAAATTTCAAACCTCTTATGAGCTTAAGTATAACAAAATTTCTCAAAATCAATAGTACCGAAAATCGCAAACAAACAAAATGGTTTTATTGGATGTTTGAAAAACAGTTTTTAAATTTTTTTTTTAAATCTGTGAAACAATTTTTAAGATTTTTTTTTTTACAAAAATTGGAAAAGAAAAATGTATGGAAGGTATTGATATTTTTGGTCTTAACAAAACAAACAAACGTGTGGGGAAAAAATTTTATAATGGTATTTTCAAAGTACATATAATGAAAATCAGCCAACCCGTTTAAGCGTAGTCAAACAGACATACAGAATTACGAGAACCACTGACCAAATCTCGAGTTAATTTTTTTTACGAATGCTGAGATTGCCTCATAGTATCTTAAAATCAAAAGTAAAAATAATTAATATGAAAGAATCCTTTTATACACGTATTATAAGCTTTTAAGGATACAAATTGTGTTAAGAAAAAAAAAAAAACAGTTTTTATCCTAACTAACGGTAATCTGCCTTAAACAATATTTTATTATTAATTTTTTTCTTAAACAATAAACGACCTTAAGGATTAACTGGCACAAAACAAAAAATCGATTATGATCGTTAAATCTTTAGCCTCCGTCATGGTCATGCTAGACAGAAGGACTATTGTACACACAGACACAATATGACTACCGGAAAGAATCAGCAAACAAAAAACCCCGACGACTACAATAAATAAAAATTGGCTTTAAGCCCACGGTTAGTAGTAGATATATGTATGTATGTATTTTTATGTTGATGTGTATCTTCGAGATTATTGCCAAAAAATTACGCATCGCTATTTTGGTATGGTGGTGGCGTTAAACGGGGACAAAAATGCGGGCAGATTATTTTTAGAAATTGGCTAATTTCTAATGCATCTTATACCTAATTATCGACTAAACTAATTACCTACAAGGGTGAAGTTATTTTTTTTTAAATATAAGCTGGCTTTGAATTTGTTGTTTTTTATTTGTCTTGGCGTCTTATACGGGTATTCAAGACGAGTGAGGCGAGTTAGGAGTGGCATTTGCGCAACGTGTTGTACTAACATGTTGACACTTTTACTCTTTTTTTTTTGAATAAAAAGACAAAACAAGGAGAAAACACTTCAGCTGTTATTTTTTTGGGTAATTTGGGGTTTGTTTGAGTGCTGTTGAAAAAAAGGTTTCCTATTTTAAAGAACAGTGTCGTCGGTTAAAATGGCAATTACTGTTATTTGTCTTTAAAAGTGGGACAGACTGCTAAGTTGTTGTCTTCCTTATATAACTTTAGTAGTACCTCTTGGCATAATGGTTAGTACGTTGGACTGTCATGCGGAAGGTCTTGAGGTCGTTGTTCAGACGCTGCAAAAAAGGGGTGTACTGCTTCTTGCGAGGAATTGACAAATCCTTTAAGAGTATACATATCTCTGTCATGGAAAGTGCTGTTCATTAGCCGTTCGGAATCGGCAGAAAATTGTAGGTCCCCTCCGTTCCTGGTAACACGCACACAGGAATGGTTGAGAGTTGTAAGTCTAGGTCCTGGTTCACTTCGAGCTGTTGCACCATCAAATTCAAATATAACTTGATGCTAAGGAACACTCTTGGTAATTAGGAATTGGTTCACATTTTTCTTTCAATATTATATAATAAGCACCTAAGGTTTAGTTTCTAAGTTGCCACCCTTATTAATAAAAAAATAAAGAATTTGCACCTTAACACACGTGCTGGTTGGCACCCATTTTTAATGTGGAGTGTATTTAGTTTAATACTTTGGTTGATGTTACCGTTTTTGGGCGAATCGGTAATAAGCGAATCTATGAGTGCTGAAAGGAACAGAAAGTCCTTGACAGCCGTCGTGAGGACAACGCCACTGAATCGTGCTAAAACCAAGTAGAAGTTAGTTTGTCATTTCCATTAAATATCATACATGTTCTTTATGACATATGAGCTGCAGTGAACGGTTCTATCCAGATGAATACATGTCTATGTTGAGATGTTACCTGTTCCTTAGACGCTAAATTAGACGAGTAAAAGTTATTGCTTACTGTTACACATTTATTAATAAGAATACAATCTTATCAGAAGTGCTAGTTCATGTGTGAGATCCCAAATGAAATCACTGTCCAAGCTAAATTTTGTAGCGCACATCTCGCAGAGTTCCAAACTGAATTTCCAGCTGAATTTGGGTGCTCTTATTATTCCTTCAGTTGACATAAGGCTGGTTAGAAGCTCTTGTATTCACTAGGCTTCCGTTTTAACTTTGGTTACCTCGACATACTCAGAGTTAAACCACTTTTATCTTGGCGGTAGTTTTTAGAACCCCAATGCTTCCGACGAAGTTCTTTCAATACCTTTTTGACGTATCTTCCACTGATTTTCCAGGTTTATTTCTGCAGTCGTGAAAATCAAAGGAAAGATACTTGGTCAGCATATTGAGTAGCGGTTGTTTCAGATGAAATTCGTCCAAGGTTAATATCCTATACTTGATTGTTGATCGTCTTAGAACTTGTTTGGAAATATGATGCCATAGTTTGGCAAAAGCCAGATAGAATTCTGTACCAATGGGAATCTCTTACTGCTCACGACCACATTTTCTTCCACAGAGAAGTCATTGAGCTTAAAACCGCTATCGGATTGGGTTTAATGTAGGCTGTGTTTTCTAAGAGCCGTACTTAAAACGGTTTTTTCTCAAATAAGATTAGGCGCAGAGCAAAATGGCGGTATTTTGATACACAATCTGTCACAATCTTTCATTGATTTAACTAAACTCAAAACTGTTTGCCCAAGCGTTCTTCCGACAGTAATACCGCATTCTAACTGGTCAGAGTTTTGGCTAGCTGTCTAGCTTTTCATGCAATGGAAAATGGGCATACCCGTTAATTGAACTCTTATTTCACTTGAGCAGGGAGGGAGTCATCAAAATTATCAGTTTACTTTACATGACAGGGTTGTGAGTCTTGCGCCTAATGGAGTTTTTGTTGGTGCTAGTTCTTCAGGGCTTTATATTTTCATCTGCTTCATAATCCAACGAAACATAACTCAGCTGTTGCAGCCTATGTATCAAAAACTCCTCATTAGTTTATCTTTTGGCTAACAAGCAATGCCATTTGAGAAGGTGATGCGATTGCAAAATCATACAAAACCTAAAGACTTTGCTCACTTTCATTACATTTTTATATTTTTTGAAGAATTGGTCAATTATTTTTCTCTCAGTTGGGCTCGACGTTTTACTTTTCCCCATATTACCTTAAAAATCGAGTATTTAAATTTTAATAATATATTATAACGTAGTAAAAAATCATTTTGCTAGATTTTAATAAATAATTTCCAAGGAATATAACTGGCTTACCTGTTTGAAATGCAATGGCTTAATTATTTGTCCTCCTGCACTGAAACTTAATTATCTACATATAAAAATGTTCTGTTTGAAAACAAAAACACTTTCAACCTGTATTGACATATGGTTTTCATATTCATGCTTATTTTGACATTCTTATGAATAGTCTATTCGTTAGAATGATTCTATTCCTTCGAATGAACTTTCTTAATTTTGAGATTCGAACGAATAACATTCATTTGCGAAAGATAGCATAAAATGAACTTCAAAAAAAGATTCATTTTCATTGTCAGCTGTTTGACATTTACTATATTTCTATTTGAATTAGTATGACCGTTTTGCATTTTTTTGTTTCTAAACATTTTATAGATGTTGGATAAATAATCAAGAAACAAAATAAATAATCCACTTTTTCATATAAAGTAAAGTTTAACCATAAAGAACTACATATTTATTACATTTTTTGTGTCGACTCAGCCGTTTTGAAACTATTCTTTAAAAAAATAAGTTGTTCATGACGCGTTTTAAATTTTAATTTTTTTTCGTATACACTTGGTCACACTAAAATATCAAAAACAAAAGAGAAGTGTTTGTGAAATGTCAAAACCAAAAAATGAAATGTTTGTTTATTTGTAATTGTTTTTTTTATTGTTTAATAATTTAAATTTCTGTGATAAAAACATAAAATAATAAATAAAAATAAAAATATGGCATTTGTGTTGTTTATAAATGAAGATGGTGTTGAAAAAGTGCAGAGGAGAAGGATAGTGGATGCTTTCCGTATCAACGCGGGTGGTAAAAAAACCCTTTGCTACCTCCGGCTTTCTTCCATTATTTAATTAACTTTTCCTTCTGTTCGCGGTTTGTCCAGTTGGAATGCGACCTTTTAACATAAAACAACAACAAAAATAATAAAAGTAATTTATTTTCCATGAAATATTTAAAAACTTACATGTTTTTTTTGTTTACTCGACAGAAAAATTCAAACGACACAAAAATGACATTTAATTCTATTCTTTCGAATGTCAAAATTGAATTAGCTTTCGCAAATGAATGAACTTTCTATGGATTGGGTGAACTTTCGATTTGTTCGATTAACATTCTAATTGCCGAGTCTCAAAATTAAGTTTCAACGAATTCGACTCACTTTCTAACCAAAGAGAATGTCAAAATAAGCACCATTAAGTTATCGTTAGCAGTCCAGTCAAATTAGTATTTTATATCTACAAAAAATACTGCGTCGAATTTTTTTTTTGTTTCTAATAGAGTACCTATTGGAGAGTGTAAATCCAAAAAGTTCGAACAAAAAGCGCCCATGCGTTGTCCGCCATTTTGAAAAAGGCTTTGGAAAGCGTGAACTCGATTTTCTCGGCTCCTATCATAATATATAGAGCTGTATTTTTTTTGTAGGTTTGTACGTTAAAATATCTTCTTTAACTTTTGCTAAGAAAAAAATTTGAAACCTCTTCCCAAAAAAAAAGTTATCGACGAAAAACGGTCGAGATTTTTAAGTAAAAAATGGTTTTTAACATTTATCTCGCCTCATGTTCATCTGATCGAAAAAATACTTAAGTTGTTTTTTATAGATCACTTTATTTTCTATATTTTGGTATATTAAAATTTTATGTGCGACAAAAACTTTAGGAAATATAACCTGTCAAAATGGCCAATATCTTGCGAAAATTAAAAAAAAAAAGAAATTTACTCACGTTTGAAAATTTTCAAATTTAACTATGTTCATTATGAAGTTTAAAGAAATAGTTCAAACTCTTTTCCACACCACCACCGAGGTAGAGTTACGGCGCACTTTTGTTTTTTAATGTGGTGTCCCCAGGAGGTATAACCCACGATTCAATCGTTTTCGTTTCTATATCAGCCTATCGATAGCTCAATGTGGCATAGTTTTTTCATGTCGTTCTTATCTCCATGTTCCTTCCTTGCAAAATTTACTGGACGATGAAGACCCATGTGAAGACTTTTCCTCACCTGAAAACAGTGAAGAAACTACCAATGACGATCCCAGCACTGACAACGTTAATATGATCATTGATGTTCGCACGCCTAGCCCAAAAAAAAAGGAGATAAGAACGACATGAAAAAACTATGCCTATCATAAATCGAGTTCACGCTTTCCAAAGCCTTTTTCAAAATGGCGGACAACTCATGGGCGCTTTTTGTTCGAACTTCTTGGATTTACACTCTCCAATGGGTACTCTTTAAGAAACAAAAAAAAAAATTCGACGCAATATTTTTTGTAGATATTTCGAATTATTTAATTTAATTTGACTGGACTATAGTAATTAACCGTTACAGAAGTCAGCCACTAAGTGATACAGTAAAACAAAATTATTAACAAAACCAGGGTACAGTCGCTTTGTGGCTTAATTGTATGCCCACGAGGTACATAAGTCTTGCTAGCAATATTTAATCTTTGTTTGAGATTTTAAGCAATAATATCTCTTCATATTACTGTAATGTAATTATTCCATTAAAATACATATGTACATAATATGTGGAGGGGCTTTCTCTTCTATAGCTCTCCCTTGGTTTCACAACTGCCTTAAAAGTATACTTAACAAGTTATTCAACGAACTTAAAAGAATTGTGTTGAACATCTAATTTCAGTTGGTAAAGTGATATAGAGTTCTTTGATGAGTACTCAAATTATATGTAATATGCAAGACATTTACAGTACACTCACTGAAATAACAAGTACTCATGCGAACGATTGTCTTCTTGCTTGTCTCTAATATTATTTGGTCATTATTTGAAAACAATCTGAATCCTACTAGCCGGCCGCCGCTTTCCAAGCTAAACTGTAAATAAAATATCATTCAAGATTCAAAACTTTCGAAAGACTTCAAAACAGTTCAGCTCTTGAGATTAATATTTTTACTCGCGATACTACCGGCCAACTTTTGCATTTTTTAAATTATAATCTTATCCAAAGTTCCTAGAATATTGCTTCAAACCAACATAAATAAAATTTGTATGCTAAGGACCAACTTTTTGTATGGCACTTTTAAGAAGAAAAACACCCAAGGACAAGTAGGTCTAGAGCCTTTAGTCATTATGAGGTATAGGGAGAGGTAAATAATTCACAGATAATATAATCCAAAAATCATCTCCCAAAGTTTAGGTAATTCATTCGATAACCCAATCTTTACCTTTTTTTTTTGGTTGCGAGATACGAAATTCAAATTCGTTTCGTTTAATTTTATGGTGCGCTGATATTGTGATGAAAGATCTTAAGACACTAAATTTGTTTATACAAATTTTATTTACATAGACGCACGCAGCAAAGCAAGTGGATTCTTATGTAAATATTTCTATGGGAATACGCAGTAATGGAGGCTCATGAAATAAGCCTTTGTATGAAATAAATATAAGCGTTCAATAAATCTATTCAAAATAAGAGAAAATATTCTATATCATCTAAGGATATGTGGTAAGCCTTAGCCATGAACTCGGTTGATTCCACAAACATACCAACAAAATTATATTTCGTTACCAAAAGAAAATATGCAAATCGAGAAAAAATAACATAAAAACAATCCTTAGGTGGCATAACAAAACACTTCATACTTTAGCACCCTCCCACATATATCTTTAAGATACAAATGCTCAAGCCAACGTGAAGTTTTGTAATGCCCCAAATTCTTCTAAAAAAGGTTCTCAAAAGATTACTTATACGTAAAAAAAAATGAGTAAATAAATGGAAATAGCACAAATATTTGACATTTAAATCACTTTTTGTCAATTCAAATATCACCCTTCAAAATCAAATAAATCAATTTTCATTTCGAAATGTTCTGCTTAGTGCTTGCATAGATACACTTCCTTTTTGACTTAGTCTATAGGGAAAGTATTGGTTTCAAAATTTATATCGTACCTAAATTTGATATTTAGCTAGGAATTTTCCTCGAAAACAAAGTTCGGGCTTCGAAGAATAGATATGCCAATTTTAGGAATTTAATAAGATTTACAGTCAATTTCAATTTTGTTTTAATGAACGAACATACTATTTACAAATTGGCTTAGGTACAACTAGTAAGATAATACATATGTATGTTATGTATATATATGAAAATTTACATTTGTTGGCTCATAGGGGGCCTAACTACTCGTATATACAGTGACTTAAGTTTAATTATTTTTATATAAAATTTACATGACGAAAAAAAATTAAATTTAAAAGGTCGGTTGACTGTATTGTCCTCAGGTGTGTTAAGATACAAAGGTACATTTGAAGATATCAATGAAGATTATGTATGAAAATTATTTCTGTGTAAGTGCAGTGATTGAATTTAAATCAATTAAAAGCTCAAGTGACCTCAACTCCAAGGTGCGTTTCGCCTAGGTACGACAGTGGGATTATCAGTTAGATGCTGCCGTACCCTTCTAAGATATTGTTTCAAACTCATAGGAATTGTCGATCAATATGTACGCTATAAACAGGGTTGCGAATTTTTGAATTAAAAACACAATAGATGTAGATGACTTGTGAATTAAAAAAAAAATTGGTGTGCCAACTTTAAGTTTTTATTACTTTACGAATGAAAATTAAATTTAAAAAAAAATATTGACACGTCGAATTTTGACATATCGAATTTTCCAAAAAAAAAAATGATTTTTTTTTTCAAAAAAATCAAAAAATATTTTTTCTTTAAAGTTTTAAAATGCAATAGTTTTAAAAATTTTTAGAAGCATCTCTGCAAAAAATTTCATTAAAATCCGTTATGTTGGTAATGAGTAATTAAAAATTTAAAAAAATGGTTCTATGGTAGGTACAAACTGTAATATCTTCATTTCAATTTTTTTTATTAAATTAAAGATCGTTAAAATTAATTGAAACAAAAACATTTTTATCAAAATTCTAGGCGCCGTTTTCAAAAAAATACGAATTTTGAAAACCATTTTTTAACATTTGTATTTTTTTTATACATCTTGTAGATTATGTTGAGAAATTTTTATTCATCAAGTTTAAAAAAATCTAGCATAAGGTTTTTGAAATAAAGAGTTTTGGAAAAAAAATTTTGAATTTTTTTTTTAAATCCAAAAAAAAACTTTTTTTTTTAAATTTGAGTACCCAATTCTATTTATGTTTTCGAGGAGCTTTAGTACAAAAAAAGAACCAAAATAGGTCGTACCGTTTTCGAGGAAATCGGGGGTACCCTCAATAACCTCAATAACCATTTTTTTTCAACCAGTACCTACCTTTAAGTAGACGAAATTTTTTGTATCTTTTTTTTTTTAATCTGTCGAACAGTTTTTGAGAAAAAAAAATATTTACAAAATTTCGAAATATTTACAAAATTTGTATGGCAGGTACCGTTATTTTTGGTCTCAAAAAAAAAAAGAAAAGAACGCGTGGGGGGAAAAATTAAAAGTGATATCTACCAAGTTTAAAGAAAATCGGCCGAGCCGTTTAGGCTGTAGTCGAACCGACAGACAGACAGACAGACAGAATTTCGAGACCCACTTTTTTAGTCTTCGCTATCATCGTAATGTCAACTTTGATCAAAATCCCGTGTTCGATTTTTTTTACGAATGCATAACTTGCCTTATAGTACATACCTATAAGTCGCAAGTAAAAAGTTCGTAGATTGGAATTTTTTAAGCTTGTTTTGACTACATAATTATTTAATTATTAACGAAAGTAGTTATCAAACTTTTGGAGAATTTTGTGTATCATAAAATTATCATGCTAGCTTATAAATTTTCCAATTAATAATTTTTTAATCAGAATTCATCCATTAGCTTATGAATTAATTTTTTTTTTTAATTCATAAGTCACTAAGTAGGTTGTGAATTAATATTTTTAAATTCGTAAGGCACTAACTTGCTCATGACTTTTTAAACTGGGGAAACCTTTTTTTCGAGTTCCCTTTCATAGTTATGTTAAGTTTAATTTAAATCTCGACGTTCCGTTTTATATTTAAAATGCAAAACTTGTCCTATACTCGGTACTTACATATATACATGTATGTAGCTATATCGCAAGTCCGAACGATATGATAAAATTTCTTGTAATCCTTTTGAATATGTTTTGAATTTAAATGTCTAAACGTGCAAGTTTTGCATTTGAAAGAAAAAAATGAACTTAAGATTTTTATCAAAGTTGAAATTACGATGAACAGGAAAAAAGTGGGTGCCGCAATCCCATCTGTCTGTTTGTAAGTCTGTATATGTCAGTGTTTTCTTCTTAAGGGTTTTCGGTGATTTTCTATAGGAGATATTGACTCCAACGATTTAAAAAAAATTAAGTGTCCTATTATGTATTACATTTTGGTAAACAAAATTGGGAATACATTTTATGAACGGTAATTGTCAAAGAACGTTTTTTTTTTTTACTATCGACTTAAGCGATTTTAACTAACATTCATATACAATGGTCCTTTGAATTTGAAAAAGATATTGCTCGCAAAAATTTAGTTAAATGATAGTTTTTGGATTTAAAACAAAAAATATTAAAGTTTTTTTTTGAAAACGGGTACACCACTAAATTTTGAAATTATGTCATTAAATAGGAAAATTAAGTATATATTCAGTTAAAAAATATCCTACTACAAATTATTTAAACAAGTAAAAACATTAAAGGTATTTTACTGAAAACGCCACAATATGTACAAATTTTGAAAAAAAAAAATATTTTCCTTAAAAAAATCAATACATATCTTGAAAACGAGTAAACGATTTGTTTTTGAAATTTTTTTCTAAAATATACAAATTATTAAATGCTAAAAATTGACACCCAAACTATTTTTTTTTTATAAAAATTTTAACTTTTGTAAACTTTTGTAATTTTTGTAAACCATACAAATTAATAATAATAAATAAATAAATTCATACATTTCTAGAAATAAGATGGCTATTTTATGCATTTAAACATTTTCTTTAAGTAAATCGTTGAACAATTTCTAAATTCCAAAGTGCTTTTACATAAAAGCAAGTTTGTACAACCCATTTGTGCATTTTATTTACTTCCGTTTTTCTTAAATTTTTTTTTTTTTATGTGAGGGCAATATGAATTTCTTAAAAGACAATTTTGGACAGAAGTGCCACTTCTATTTAGGAAAACTTAGTTGTGTGTTACTGGGTCAGTACATATATTTTTTCAAGATCTTTTATGCAGGACTGTATAGCGTTTTGACTTACGGTAAGCGATTTTCTTCCAACTTGGGATATATGGGACTTTTAGGAATACTTATGACTTTACCTTTAAGCCGAACTTCTGATGTACTGTGAAATAGAGAGATTCGTTTTTCAACCGCACTACATGAATGTGGAATGCTCTACCACGCTATATTTTTACTTGCGACATATAGGTAATATAAGGAAAGTTATCGAAGACGAAAAAAGTGGCTCTGTCTGTCCGACTACGCTGCCGATTTTCGTTACATTTGGTAGATATTGTTTTTTAATTTTTCCTCCCATACGTTTTCTTTTTTTTTTAAGACGAAAAATAACGGTATCTTTCATAGGATTTGTTTCGAAATTTTATAAATATTTTTTTTCTCAATAACTGTTCCACAGATTTAAAAAAAAAATCAAAAAATTTCATTTAGTCAAAGCTAGGTAATGATTGAAAAAAAATTTCAAAAAATTGTTATTTTTGCTACCCCCCATGGAACCATTTTTTTTGGTCTTTGATTTTCTCAAAAACGGCACGACGGATTTTGGTTATTTTTTTATGTCAAAGCTCCCTAGCAGTTTTAATATTACTACTGTGCATTTTAATTTCAAAACAATTTTTTTTTTGGGATTTTAAAAAAAAAATATTATTTTTATTGAAAACTCAATATTTTGAAAACACCATGCTCGATTTTCTTATTTTTTTTTCTTTCGATAAACTCTTACGATATATAATTAAACAAAAAAATCTAAATCTGAATTTCTCATTATCGGTACAACGGATTTTAATAAAAAAAATTTTATAGAGAAGCTTCTAAAAAGTTTTAAAAACATTGCATTTCAAAACTTGAAAACAAATATTTTTTTTTGATTTTTGAATAAAAAAAATCTATTTTTTTTTTGGAAAATTCGATATCTCAGAAATGGATCAATATTGTTTCTTGTAAGTTTAATTTTTATTCGAACAATAATATGTAATTACTTTAAATTGCCGTATCAAAATTTTTTCTTAAAAATGTTTAAAAAATTTTTTATATAAAAGCTTATTTTTTAAGAAACCACTACATACACTAATATTTGCTTAAAACACATGGCACTCTGTGCTTATCTCCTACTACTAAAGGAGTTGTTTTAGTCATTTAAAAAATTAATTCTATACTTATGAACAGTTTTCTCTAATAAAAGTCGTTTTTTTTTAAATTCCTAGTCATTTACATAAGAGCAAGTACGTGGGACCCAGTCGTGCATTTTATTTCTTCCCAATTTAATTTTCAAAAATTCATAACCCGGTGCCTCGGTTTCTTCTTTAAAAACCTTCAATGTTTTCCTAACGCTCGCACTTGGATAATGATTTAAATGGTATTAAAGCATATTTCAATAACAAAAAAAAACCTAGAGGAGAAGTAGAATTTTTTTTTCAAAAACTGTTATGAAAAATCTTATTTATCTCAAAAACAGCTCTAACTATTTAGCCAAAAAATGTTTTAATAGCCCTTACGATTTTGATCGAGATTTTTATACAGAACTCCTTTGAGTTTTGAAAAATATTGTACACATAAATATTAAAAACATAGATTTTTTTTTGAATTTTTGAAAAAAAAAAATATTTAAATTCGTTTGACAATTTAATATTCTGTTAATGTGTGAACGATTGTTTTTGAAATTTTTATTATTAAATACTTTAAATTGGCATATCAATTTTTTTTGGAAAAAAAATTAAATAATTAATTTATTAATAAGAACAATTTCTTAAATTTCGTGTGCAAAAATTCTTATTTTGTTCTGAAGTCAGATGGGAATTTGAAAAAATGAATTTGGTGAATATATACATTTTTCTCTTATTAACTCCATGTTTGGCAAATTATATATGTAGAATTTTAAAATTTCAAATTAAATGTACATAACAGCAAGTACGTCAGAAGAATTCGTGCATTTTTTGTTAAATATGTATTTGTATTGCCTGGTATTCATATTTTACGCATGGTATGGTGTCATTCATTCCATACAAACCAATTATAACGCTGAAGCTTGAGCTATCTTAAAAGATATTGTATGTGCAAGACTAATAATAATAAAATAAATAAATATGATGAAATATTGTATATACTGACACTACTGAAATGAAAAAAGCTCTTCCATAATGCCTGTTGTGACTATCTTTTTTTGTAGAGAGTATTGCATCACAAGTAATTTGTGAACACGAACATAACCCATCTATGTAAGCCTTCAGTCGTTCATTGGGTTGCTAACCTTTAAAATACCTTTTTCTTTTCTCTGCCTTTAAAAACTCGAGTTCGTTCACATCGATTTATTTTCTCATCAAAAATTTTATTTCGGTGTGTTTTTCACGAAGACAATTTTATTATTTCGAAAATAAACAATCTCAGGAAATTTGCTGCTTAGAACTTGTTTATAAATCAATTATATCGTTAAGATATTTCAAGAAATGGACCACACGGCTAGACTGCCAGTGGTCGCCATTTCCACCTACAAAATTTAAAAAAATATACAAGATAAACCCCGTTTTTTTAGATAAACGCATACATATGTACGTATGTATAAATACATGTGGAGATTTAACTGAAAAAAAATAAAGAACTAATTATCGAACCATGTTCCGTCTTGTGCGCTATAAACTATTATTTTATACTTGAAATGGCTTAGCCCTTTTAAAGTCTTAAGAACTAAGAGCAAGTTTCCGCGACACAACCGTATACATTTTATTGTCATTATTTGTATTAAGCCACTTCATTTTCCATTCTTCCGATATATATTTCAGAGGGACACGTTCAGATGAAATCCCATTTGAGTCAGCTCATATTGTTAGAAAGAAGTAAATCTCCCCTTTCAATTTAATTTTACTTTCTCAACTTGTATATCTACATGATTCGATTCGATCAATATGCCAATTTGATAAAAATCTGAATTGATTTTTTTGTACTGAGCTTTTTTGTTAAGTTAGAAATTGACAGGATGTGGCTTCTTGATTTTTTTCGTTTCAGGCTAATATGATCCTTATGTATTTAAGGTTGAAAATGTACAGCTTATGTTCATGATTGAATATTAATTTCAATACCTCCTCGGCATCCCGTCCCAGCATGTAGACCACATCAAACTAATTATCTGAAAAGAGGATACTGACTAATGTCAGAGGAGAAAGAAGGGCAACACAGTGAAAGAATTTTACAAAGAAGTTAATAATATAATATACGAGTACCTACATCGCTACACGAAGATACTAATGGCTTCGAAATTGTGTTAAAAACAAAACGGAAGCTAAGAGTACGAGTGGACACTGAGGACAGTTCATTAACAATAGGCATAGTGTGTAGACCCAATAACGCTAACAAGAACTTGGAAAAGGTATAGATTATAGGTTCAACATCGAAATTATAGTACTCTTCACAACCAAGCTATTAGAAAAATAAGATTGAAATGTATAGCAGAAAGCTAGGAGCAACATCAAATAAACGCCAATTATAGAAAAATCTAAAGAAAATAGGAATAGGAAAACAAAACATAATAAATGACTCGTTTATTTTCAAAATAATTTAAATTTTTTTTTTTACTTTATCTTTTTTTTTCAAAATTCACAAAATAGTTAGTTTTTAAGTTTCAATATACATTTTTTTGTTTACTGTTATTTTTAGATATAGCTAGTTAAAAAAAAAATCTTCCGTCTGGTTAATAGAACTAAGAAACTACTAATTACTTAGCTTTAAAAAAATATTTTTCAAAAGATTGAACTTCAAAAAAAAAAAAAAAAAAAAATTTTAGATTTCCGGACAACAAAATATTTTCTTTTTATTTTGACCAAAATATTATTCAAAATCCTAGGAGCTTAAGAATTAATAATTTTATCAAAAACTAACCAACTGAGAGAATTGAGAACCAAAATAATGGTTCTATGCGAGGTACCATTAATAATAGTTTCTTGTAAATTTTTCTGCAACCATTTTTACTAATCTTTTAATAAAGTTCTTAAGACTAAAATTGTTTTAAGATCGAGCTCTGCCAATCATTCATTTCGAAAGATCGATTCAATAAATGATTGATTAGTTCAATAATTCGATCTTTTCAATAAATAGTTCATTCAACAAAAATATTTTTTTCCCATCGTTTCGTTCCGACCGAAACCGAAACAATGTGAATATGAACGAAAGTTCTTTCCGAATTCGTTCACGCCATCTTGCATTGTATATAAAATGAAAAATATACATTCCCTTTCATTTTTTTCCTATTTGGTACTGTTAATTGACTAAAGATAAGTTGAATAATGACTTTTTTTTTCGTTCGTTTCGTTCACTTTATGTTCATCGGTCTCAATGGCAAGAGATTGACATTAAGATTGATTGATTTAGTTTATTGTGATTGCAATCAATCAATCTTTTTGGTGAACGGATTACATCCCGGGTAGAATTTACGACTCGATACTGCCAAGGCCCCAGCTAGTTTTTCTTAGTTTTAGTCATGGCCCTACCGAGCAGTATCTAGCTTGTCCCTCGCTAATTTGTTAATGCTCTGTAATAAATAATGGGCCTTGCTAGATGTTCCTATATGGGCCCTAGATGGGTCTTCACACGTAGCACAAGAGCTACGGCAATTCTTAAAAAAATTATTAGAAACAATAAAAATAAAGTTTTTTTTATTAACTGTTTTGTTTTTTATTATTGTTGATTATTTTGGAGTTCTCTTCCTTTTTTTTTTGCCTCCCTATGTTCGACTCTTTATGTGATTTTTTGCTGGAATGAAAGAATTTTTTTTTAAATTTTTTTTTTTTTAATTTACCTCTCTGTGCTCTCCACTGAGATTCGAACCCGAGTCCTCTCGCTTGCCGTGCTTGTGCTCTACCTATTGTGCCTCTGTGATACATAAAATAAATTGTCTCAAAGTTCTACTCAAATAACTCTCTCGTGTTTTTAATTATTATACTGTTTAAGAAGATTTAAATTCGTATTAAAGAATCTGAAAAATACCGATTTAGGACCAAAACAAAAAAAGTTATGTTTTTAGAAGGATTAAAGAAGGAATTAAGTAACAAAAAAACCGATTTAAGAAATGCGAATTTAAGAAGTATTTAAGAATGCTTTAAGTAGAAGTAAACACACCAAGTTAAGTTCTTTAAAACAATACCTATAGTAAAGATCATATTAAGATGGAATTAAGTAGGCATAAATTAACATACCTAATAAAGAAGGAATAAAGTATGAATTAAGAAATGTAATACCGAAATTATACCATTTTGTGCTACTTGTGTTCCTGGTCCGGCAATGGATAGCTTTTTATAGAGACATGTATAGGCACATCTAGGATACGTCAAGTAAAAACTATATAGCCCCAGTATAAGTAACATCTGAGAACGCCTATAGAGAGGCGAGACTAGCTAAGGCCAATATAACGCCCAGATAGAATTCCTTATCCAGGCTACACCAAGTAAAAACTGTCCTGGTCCCTTGTAGTTTATATGTTACAATGCCAATAAAGAGGCGATATTATCTACAGCCAAGATATCGCCAAGAAAAAGTTTCATATCTGACTACATCAAGCTAAAAATATCTAGGCCCAGGCTAAGATACTCCTGGAAAAGACAATAAATAGGCAGTTCTAGCCAGGTTCAATATAAAGCCAGGATAAGAATAAATTAGTCAAGATGCGCCAGGCTTGCATCTGTCTAGGCCTAGCTAGGGCCACGCTATTCGATAGTATTTTCTAGATAATTTTCTACCCGGGATATACCCAATCAATCACGATTGACATAGCTCTATTCTAAGATCGAAAAAACTTGTACCCTACTGTACTGTACTGCACCCTTATGTTTGGTCCTCAACAAAAGAAAAAAAAACCTGTGGGGTGAAAATTTAAAACTCATGTCTATCAAGCTAAAAAAAAATTGGCTTATATATTTAGGCTGTAGTCTAGCAGACAGACAGACGAAATTACGAGACCCACTTTTTACTTCCAATGAAGGTAATATAAGGAAAGTTTTGCATTTGGAAAAAAATATTCTTACTCGAGATTTCGATCTAAGATAAATTACGATGATAGAAAACACGTCTGTCTGTCTGTACCTCGAACTTCAGTCCTAACTGCTAAGGCGATTTTCTTCAAACATGTTATTTAAGGTTCTTCGAGAATTTCCTATAACTCCTATATCTCCTTTAAGCTCCAAAACTAACAGTGCCTACCATAGAGTCCATATGCAAAATCTTTGTGTACTACATTTTGGTAAAAAAAAAATAAGAAACAAATTTAAAAACAGTACCTTGTCAGTAAAGCCTCTTACGATTTAAACCAACATTTTTATACAGGAGCTCCTTTGAATCTTAAGCGACTTAAGAAATTGATTTCTAGCTTTTGCAAATTTTTCGAATACCATGTAGGTATGTAGGAGGTGTATATTTTTATATAAAGGGCTATGTTTCTTTTACTCGTACATAAGAGCAAGACAATAATTTTTATAAAATTTCTTAAGCATTGTTAAATAATAAATTTATCCAAACATTAAATTTGAATTTTTTCTTAAATCCAAAAAAAATCTTTAAATGAGAAAGTCGAAAATCCAAAATAAAAAACATTCTATGGTACATAGGTAAAGTTAGTGGAATATGAAAGCTAAGCCCGAAAGAGATGGGAAAACAATTTCTTTTCCCTTCATAAGAAGTTTGAGTAAGACATGTTACAAAAAATAGCCAATATCCTCATTTTCAACATGACTTCATTTTCAATGCTTTTCAATCCAACTTAAAAATAAAATGCCCGACTGGGTCGCACGAATTTGTTCTTATGCGAAAGACTAAGAATTTCAAAAATTAATTTTATTAGAGAAAAACTGTTCATAAGCACAAAATTCATTTTTGAAATGCCTAAAACAACTCGTTTATTATATGGAGCTAAAAACAGGAGGTCATGTTATTCAAGCTAATATTTCAGAGCTGTTTTATTAAGTTAGGAATCCACCTTTCTTTTATTAAAAAACAATAAATTTTTTCGGTAGATTAGAAAACAGTTGTTTCAGAGCTCAATAAATATCTGAACCATGGCTCAAGGCTACACTATGTCTCCAACCCTATTTGTCGTATTATTTAGAGATCTATTTTTTAAATCATTTTATCGAAGTACCTATTTATTCCAGGCGATATCAACTTACCATTTCACATTATTTTTCATCCGAGTCACATAACTTTTTCTCGGATATAGTATAGGACTAGAAAACTAGCTTCTTCCATCGGTCGATTAGCTTCTTAAGATACCAGACTCGATTGAATCTGGTAACACAAGTCCCTTCTGCATAATTTAAAAATTGTGTGGTCCATTACAAACTTTCATCCTTTAAATTAAATAGATACCTATTTGAACAATCGATAAGGAACAAAAAAAAAAAACTATAAGCTCTGTTCCTCATTCTTCAACCTTTTTTGTTCCTTTACTTACTGTACACTTTATAAAACCTTTACATAAACAAAATGTGAAAAATAATGTACCTTCCTCACGTAAAACAAACCCGATTACATTCCGCACGTAACGAAGATAGGTATAGCAAGTAGCTAGTAAGGTAGTATTATGTAGATATCTACCTACCTTCAACCAATAAACTGGAATTTATTGATTTTTTTTTTGCACTTGTTCGATTTACCGGTCGTTGCCATACTCACTCTCGAATACAGTGTTTCCGTATTTCCGTAAAGCACTCACCTTATTTCACCCTTAATGTGCATTTTATCGTTGTAAGTTCGATTTTAACCTCGTTTATATTTGCCTCCCCTTTTTCGGATGCAAAGTCTTTATTGCACAAAAAAGAGGATACAAAAAGATCAATAAATGTCAGGCAATATGCATTTAAAACCTGATTTATTGCATGTGCTTCTCCTGTCAGCAACTTTATATCATACAATTTTACAGCTAAGGAGCAGCAATCAACGATTAAAGTGGTAGTCCGTCGCCGTGTAACCGACAAACATCGTAAAAATAAAAACCATCCTCAGAATAATTACATGGTTATTCCTCAATTTGAACAATTTCGTTATACAGTCCACGTCAATTGATTACGGCCAATTTTACTTTATTAGTCTTAGTCTAAAGAGCTTACTGCGGACTAAAAATGTGCCTATGGACCACAAATTTGTAAGAACTTAAAATCACAACTATTAGGCAAACTATACTCATAGTAGAGACATATAGTCATTGGAACTGGGGGTATGTGCTCTGTATATATATGTATGTGCTGACTGCAAAAAGTTTTATGTAGTAGTAGTTATTTTATGTAGGAAAAAAGAGATTTATATGGACTCATTACATGAATATGTAGCCAATAAAATGTTCTATGGGCTTTCAACTCAGAACTCAACTGTGAACTAAATACATATGAATCGAATAAGATATTCTTTGTGATCCCATCATTATATAAATACGTGTTCAATAAAGGATTCATAAATATGTAACCAATAAAGATGGGACATTCTTAAAAGATCGCTCATAGCCAAATCTCTAGACATCCCCTCCAACACCTTAAATCTAGATAACAAAGTTAAGGATCTGACACTAACCCTGAACAATGCAATGAACATTTCCTGTCCTCTTCTACAAGTAAAAGGAAAAAAGAAACCTTATTAGTGGAATTCAGGACTAGAACCGCTCAGGAAAAGTTGCAGAAAACTCTTCAACCGAGCTAAATATACAAAGGAATCCTCAGATTAGGACGTATTTAAAGAATCCTTAAAGATTTATAAGAAACAATTGAGGGCAAGTAAAAGATCTTCATGGACGAACTTCTGTGATAAAATAGAAGTTACTTCCGAAGTATCTAGATTGAGGAAAATCCTCTCAACAAATCCAGTCATGCCAAGTTCTTTGAAAATATCAAATGGCTCCTGGACAAATTCATGTGAAGAATCACTCAACTTGCTACTTGACACTCACTTCCCAGGTAGCTTGCAAAACATTTGTAACATGAACTCAATGGAGTCAAACAAAAAACTTATAAATGTCCAAGGGATAATAACAAGGGACAAACTAAAATGGGCGATTAATAGCTTCAATGCATAGAAATCGGCGGGACCAGACGGTATAATACCAGCTGAACTGCAAGTTACTTACCCACTTAAGAGATGCTCGTAATACTGAACGGTTGCCTAAACCTGGTTCATATTCCCTTTATATATGGAGAGAAGTTAAAGTAGTCTTTATACCAAAAGCTGGTAAATGCCCCCACGTTACGCCCAAGGATCTCAGACCTATCAGTTTATCGTCATTTCTTCTTAAAACTCTGGAACGATTGATTGACATTTATCTGCGTAGTGTTATGGAACCAAACCTTTTTTATACAGCACAACACGCTTACTGTAAGGGAAAATCGGTAGAAACTGCGTTACAAACACTCGAACACTCCCTAAATCACAAAGAATACACTCTAGTTGCATTCCTAGATATAGAAGGCGCCTTCAACAATGTCGACAACGCTGCAATAGCGAAGACACTGCAGAATCTCAATGTGGATAGCTCACTTGGTAACCTAATAAAATTCATGCTGAAAAACAGAATTATAAATGCGGAACTAGGTACTCGTAACTTTACTACAAGAAGGTCAGTCAGTAGAGGAACCCCACAAGGTGGAGTCATATCCCCACTTTTATGGAATATGGTAGTAAATGAACTGCTAATAGACTTAGAAGAAGAGGGATTCAAAGTGATTGCATACGCTGATGATATTGCCATTGCTGTATCAGGAAAGCATCCTCAAATTCTAACAGAACTTATACAAACCGCTCTCAACAAGCTACTCAAATGGACATATCGCTGTGGTTTAGGTGTTAACCCCCACAAGACTGAACTATAGTCCTCTTCACAAGGAAATAAAAAATTCCTCAACTAGACCCTCCATCGATTAAAGGTGTTCCACTTACTTTCTCAGATGAAGCTAAACACCTAAGTGCCTGGGTCTTATTTTAGACAAAAAGTTAAGTTGGAAACCTAATATATCTACAGGGAAGAGTAAGGAAAGCCACAGTAGCTCTCTTTTCTTGTAAGAAAGCCGTGGGAAACAAGTGGGGCTTATCTCCACAAATTACTCGCTGGCTATATACTGCGGTCATCAGACCGATACTCACCTACGGGGTGACCGTGTGGTGGACGGCCTTAGATAAAGCGACAAATCGCGATAAACTAAGCAAAGTACAACGTTCAGCGTGTATGTGCATCAGCGGAGCTCTCCGCTCGACACCTTCCGCTGCACTAGACATACTTCCCAACCGGACACCCCTAGATATTTACAGCAAACAAATGGCCGCGAGCACAGCCATACGTCTCAAAGCCATTTCTCAATGGACCAATAACCCTATTGGCCACACCACCATTCTGAATTTATTCGGAACTCTCCCAAGTCACTCCGACTAACATCACTCCCTTTTTGGTTTTCGATAAGAACTTTGAGATCACCATTCCCTCAAGGTCAGCTTGGGATAAAGGGGCTTTGACAGAAAATAAATCAGTTCCCTGTGCAGGGACGGGTTAGAATATTCCTGCAGCGCCTCCCCGCTTGTCGTAAAAGGCGACTAAAGGAGTAAATACATCTAGGCCACAAACAGCAAGGTGAACCTAGCGACACGTAACACCTATAAACTTTCCCAAAAGTGTGCATGCCAGTCCCTGGGTTGGCACGACTGGAGATCACCGGTGCCGTAAAAGAGAGATCAAATACAAAACTGGAGCATGCACACGTCGATACTCCATAATTTTGTGAATTCAAGCATTATGGAAGTACTCGTTAGTAATGACACTACCCCGCCAGGCACTACCATTGTTACACATGGTACTGATCCTGGACCGAGCAGCAATGCTCGGGTCAGAGCTAGACGGATTCCGGGGGCTAGCAAAGTAATGCCGCAGATTATACAAAATCTGAGAGTTGCGAGTTGGAACGTTGGCAGTATGACAGGTCGAAGCTTCGAGCTGGAAGAGATGATGAAAAGAAGGCGAGTGGACATCTTATGTGTTCAAGAAACAAAATGGCGAAACACGGGAAACAGGGCCCGTTTCTTGGATACGAGGACAAAAAAAACTATAAGATATTCTACTATGGAACGGAAAAGGGTAAAAACGGAATCGGAATCATCCTTGCAAAACATCTATTAGGCAGCGTATTGACCATTTCGAAATCCAGCGACCGTTTGATGTCCCTTAAATTGGTGATTAAAGGAAAGTTGTGGAATATTGTCACTGCATATGCTCCCCAAATTGGATGTGAGCAGGTGGAAAAAGATGCATTTTGGCTAGACTTTCACAATCTACTTAAGGACATCCCAAAGGAAGAGTTTTTGTTCGTGGGCGGAGATTTGAACGGACATGTCGGCAAGACAAACGAAGACTATGAAGATTGCCATGGAGGCCTCGGATACGGCACCAGGAACCCTCCTGGTGAAGACATCCTGAGCATGTGCAAAACATACGGTCTTATCGTACTAAATACCATGTTCGTCAAACAAAGCCGACACCTGGTCACTTACAGCAGTGGTGGAAATGAAACCCAGATTGATTACCATTTGGTATCTAGTTTCATGAAACTCCAGGTAAAAGATTGCAAAGTGATACTAGGAGAAGCGATCGCCCACCAACACCGTCTCCTACTGACAGAATTTTTTTATGGAGACAGTGAACGACAACAAACATACAAAAACTTTTGGGAAGATCAAATGGTATAATCTGGATAAGGAAAAAGGCGAAGCTTTCATTTCGAATATGCAAAACTTTCTGTATAACAACACCGATATAGTTCGAAATGAAGAGAGTACAGCACAAAGTATGTGGGATCTCCTACAGAGAACTTGCAAAGAAAAAGCCAAAACACTGTTAGGGGTTTCAAAAGGACACAACCAACAAGGCAAAGAAACATGGTGGTGGAATGATGAAGCTAAATCAGTTATAAGTAAAAAGAAAATGGCTTTTAAGGCTTGGTCGAAGTGCCCCTCTAATGATACAGAGCAAAAGTCACGCCTCGAAGTGGAATATAGAAACTGCAAGAAAGAAGCGAAGAAGAAGTGCGCCCAAATTCAAGCAAAGAATACAGAAAACCTGTATCGGGAGCTGGATGAAATTTCTACCCCGACAGCTGGTGCTATTCAAGAGCTACGGCAAAACACGAATAACTGGCTGAACACAATAGAATGCTGCAACTGGAGCTGCAGCTGCAACTGGAAGAGCTGTCAAAAAGTGTCGTACGTACTTTTTTTTATGCGCCCACAATGAGGCTGTACAGCTTTCATGTTATGTTGTCATTTGTTGGGTCAGGTGTTGAATCTTTGGCAAATTTTAAATATTTTAAGTAATTGAAACTATAAAATGGACACTGAAATTGAAGATTTTCGTCCATTATTTTAATTAAAATTTAACCACGAAATCACAATACAACAAAACAACACTTAAAATCACAGACAGATATATAAAATTTGAAATGTCAAAAATGCTGCACGAAAAAGTTAAAAGTTCGCCAACTCTTGCAGCACCGACTGCAGCACCGACTGCAGTTGCGTTGTGTTGTGTTCGTAACATTGAATTTACGTGTATTGAATATTTTGACAGCTATTCCAGTTGCAGCTCCAGTTGCAGCTCCGTCTCCATTGTGTTCAGCCAGTAAGGGCGCAACTATCTTCAAAATAGCCGCTCAAAGAAGAAGAAATGCCCAGGAGATTTGTTCGCCAAAGTTCATTAACAATGCTCAAGGCCAACTTCTTGTGGAAGACAACGAAATTCTTCACAGGTGGCGACAGTATTGTGACGGACTTCTAAACGAACAATTTCCAAGGCTGTACTTTCCAATAGCTTCACCTAACTTAAGCGAAGTATCCGACGTCACAGTCGAAGAAGTTAGTGAGGCGGTAAAATACTCCAAAAAGGGAAAAGCTGTTGGCCCAGACGAAATACCCTCAGAGTTTTGGAAAAAGATGGGAGACATCGGGTTTAGATGGCTCATGATTCTTGTCTCCAAACTTATACGAGGTGATCGCATGCCTAATCAATGGAGGGAAAGTTACCTTCTTCCAATTTATAAAGGAAAGGGTGATACTCGAAGCTGTGATAATTACCGTTCGATTAAGCTGATGTCACACACCATGAAGATCGTTGAGCGAGTCTTGGGTAGCCGACTGCGAAAAATAATTAGGCTATCTGATGACCAGTGCGGGTTTGTCGGGGGTAAGTCAACCACGGATGCAATCCAGAGTATAAGAATAATTATGGAAAAACATCGGGATTCTTTGGAGGATTTGCATGTCGTATTGGTTGATTTTGAAAAAGCATTCGATCGGCAACCACGAGATCTAATATTGGTGGCCCTCAGGCAACGAGGAGTTCCAGAAACCTATGTGCGGATAATTATGGACATGTATGATGGAGCAGTTACTAAAGTAAGATGCGCAGCTGGAGTCACCGAAGAATTCGAAATCACAGTAGGTGTACACCAGGGAAGTGTCTTGAGTCCCCTGCTCTTTATTACAGTTCTTGATTACCTGCTTGAAGGCAAAGTGACGGATCCAAAAGTGCATCAGTTATTCTTTGCTGACGATGGAGCCATCATAAGTGAAGACCCGATATCCCTACAACGAGCACTTGACGTATGAGTGGATGTTCTAGAAGGAAGTGGGTACCGCATAAGCGCGAAAAAGACAGAATACCTATGCTGCCCATTTTCTGATCCACACAGGCCTATTCCAGACATTTATTTGAATGGAGTAGTGCTTCCCAAGTGTGAAAAGTTTAAATATCTGGGGTCTATGATAAATAACGAAGCTACTTGTGATGACGATATCAATCATCGCGTAAGCGTAGGGTGGATGAAGTGGCGGGAAAATTCTGCTATCTTCTGTGACCGAAAAATGCCCCCTAAGCTGAAAGGAAAGCTCTACACTTCAGTTGTGCGTCCAGCACTCACATACGGTTCACAATGTTGGACAATGTACAAAAAGTATGAGAGTAAGCTAACGGCAGCTGAGATGAAGATGCTTCGTATGACAGCAGGAGTTACAAAGCTTGATCGAATTAGAAGTACGAAGATCCGAGGAAGCCTTCATGTTAAGAATACCATTTCCCAAAAAATTGAACACGACCGACTCAGTTGGTATTGTCATGTTCAAAGGAGAGATCCTGAGAACCCCGTCAAAAGAGCAATATCATACAACGTTCCAATTCGGAATAAAAAGAAAGGTAGGCCTAAACACTCCTGGTACAAACAAATGCAAAAACACCAGCATTCAGTTGGCCTCAGAAATGGAACAATACAAAACCGGGAGGCTTGCCGCCGATTTCTGAGGTCAACCCGGCGAACCCCACAGGCGGATCACTAGTGTGAAGCAGATACGTGGGAGAGTTATGATCCCCTCGACATCGAGACAGCGCCGAAACAAGGAAGAAGAAGACAGAAAATAAATCAGTAAACTTTTATACAGATGGATCGAAGACTGAATGTGGAGTGGGTGATGGAGTGTACTCAGATGGACTAAACCTAAGTCTCTCCTTCCGCCTACCAAACCATTGTAGTGTATTCCAAGCGTAAATTCTGGCGATAAAGGAAGTACTGTCTTGGCTTAAAGAAAACGTGATATCTAGCACGGATATCGGCATCTTCTCAGATAGTCAGGCTGCTTTGAAATCCCTCGCATCAGTCTCTGTAAATTCCATTACAGCCCAAGACTGTCGATCGTCTCTGATGGAGAAGGCCAAACAGTTTAATATTCACCTATTCTGGGTGCTGGGTCACAGGGACATTCCGGGGAATTGTAAAGCCGACGAACTCGCCATAATTGGAACGGAAATGCCTATCTTACCCGAAAAGGCAATTATAGGTATGCCCATATAGCTACAAGTAAACTTATGTTGAAACGAATTGCTCTGGAACAATCAAACACAAGATGGCTTAGCACTTCCACTTGTATGGCGACCAAACAAATCTGGCCTAAACTGGATTTGAAACGGTCAAAATGTCTATTGTCCCTCAGTAGATCTCAGATCAGCTCCGTAATAGGTGTCATAACTGGACAGTGTCTCATAGGTAGACACGCCGCACGACTCGGTGTACTATCAAACGATTTTTGCAGGAGTTGCTTGGTAGAGGAGGAAGAGGAGACAATCCCACACCTTCTTTGTACATGCCCTGCTCTCTCTTACAGACGCAAACTTCATCTAGGAGAATTTTTCTATAATGAACCAAGCGATCTCATAAACACAGACATTAATAGTCTCCTTCGCTTCATCAGAAGTTCCAAATGGTTTTAACTAGTAGGGAACCTTTTTGTTTCTTATTAGATCATAATATCACAATGGACCTCTGATGGTCTAAGTGTGTCAGACGCTTTAATGACAACCACTTTAACCTAATCTAACAAAAAAAGATTCTATTAGATGCATATAACATAAATATGTACTCGGTAAAATAATATTTGAATTAATTTTCAAAAAAATATGTTCCCACTTAAATATTTTATTTGTTCTCATAATTGTTATAAATAACTATAATAGACAATAAAGAATTCTACGAACTAATCACAAAGTATTTATCCAGTAAAATATCTTATAAGCTCATTATTATATAAACAATAAACATGTAACCAATAAAAAAATGTATAGACTTATATTTAATTACATTGATATGTGCCTAATAACGAACTTGTATGGTCTCTATTTTCTATTTATATGACGAGATTTTAAAATTTACTTAATCATTACATAAATTTCCCTGTATTGTACATAGCTATGTATTGAGTACATATATTTCTGTACTCACTACATGTTCGACCACACGAAGTTGGTTGGAACTGAGTATGTCGATTGGTATATTAAATGAACTATAACCAGTATAAATCAATTGTATTCAGTACATAAATCTGTCATTGTAATTAAATGTAAACTTTAGTGCTAAAATTTGTCTCTTAGTGTAAACCATACCTTTGTAGGAAAAATCATATCGATTCAGTTTGGTATATTTTGCGGCC
Organism: Philhelius festivus; assembly: GCA_963931855.1. Lineage (NCBI taxonomy): Eukaryota > Metazoa > Arthropoda > Insecta > Diptera > Syrphidae > Philhelius > Philhelius festivus. The sequence continues at coordinate 16,979 of CAWVOZ010000140.1, read as the reverse complement.
TCGCAGTTGTACAGACCTCAGTCTTCTCCTGCAGAAATGTAACTACTGAGACAAGATAACCAGATAATTTTCTGGATCCGGGCACTTCACTTGTAATTATCTATTGAATCCACGGTGGAGCCCTATAATTTTTCGCAAAATCAGGTTTGAAAAAGGTGACCTCAATCAAGTAATTGGGGTGCGTAAGGATAAGAAGTTTTATTGTATAAAATATCACGTTACTCCGAAAAATTGAATCGCCTTTTCATAATGACATTTCCACTGGCAAACATAAAGAATTCCTACCAATAGGGCTTTGCCATATTTTATTTCATTTAGCGAGGTAGCTCATTTTCAATTTACATCAAACGTCTAGATGGTCTCTTTTGATAAAAGAAAATTCAAACTCTCTCCTGGATGTCATTAACTATTGGTTTTCTTTTGAACTCTTTTCAGATTGAAATTTTCCTGAGTGCTCGTATATGCCAAATAGCGAACGGTTCATCAGTCATCCTATCTTTTGAATTGCCCAACTAGACACACTATTAAGAGTCTGTCCATCAACCCAAGTGCCAACAAGAGAAACAATTTCATCAAAAACACACACCCCCTCTAGGAGCAACGAAAAGCCAACTTGCACAAAGAGCGCTTCGAATATCCTTTCAATTGAAAGGATCAAACGGCCAGAGACTGGAAATGAATTACCACTACTGGAAAGGAGCATCTTCAAAAGTGTCATCAGTTGTTGTGTGTCACAGCTGTAGTAAGAGCAGTAGTAGTTGGGACCGCAATAAATTTGCGTTGAAACAAATTGACCGTAACAGGAAATCTGAAGGAGACAAGTCCTTACTCCCTCATCAACTACAAGTACTTCAAAAGGACAACAACCAATATCGAATAGCCAGACGCAACGTGTCGTGTCTTCGAAAAAATAACATAAATGAGTGGCGAGTGCCGTGCTGATGAGAGTATCCTTTTTTGCATGGGCCATTACTCACAGGCCAACGAGCAAGTCTCTTGCACAATCAACTTTCATCAACGTTATTCTTCTGCTAATTCATTTGTGTTAGTTAAGTATAGTTTAGTTTCAAACACACATCATCGACCTTATCATCGTTTGCAAAGTGAGGGCATAATAGCTCATCTGATCGCCCTAACTACAAGGACTTCTCTAATTATAAGGCTGTGCCAGGAAAAAAAGCGCCTCAGACGATTAGTTCCGAGGAGCAAAGTCATTGCAGGAGCCATCACTCACAGACAAAGGGCTACTAACATATTTTTATCTTCGTTCGTCGTCGTGTCAGCTGTAACAAAAGTTTTCGGTCGCTTTTGCTCGTCCTGGCTGGCACTATTGGAAGGTTGCTGCTACTGCTGCTGACAAGTATTGGCGAACAATGAAGTTCAGGTCAAGTTGCTGTTGTTGGTTAACGTTGCTGTTAGTTGGATCAAGTATAATTTCCGGTAAGTCTAAGTAGAAGTGTGAAATGGTATAAATATCATATTTCCGGCCGAGGCAACTTTTTTGTTGTTGTTTGTGCTCCTTAGGCAAAAGTTTGATGTTATAATGGTATTTGGTGTCACTTCAAGGTGTTTCCTATTTTATATGTAGTCTATTAAAACAAAAAAATATAAAGAAACGGGACACAGAAATATAAGTATCTATGCCCAGATTTAACGAGAAAAGTTAGACGGCAAAGAAGAGTGTTGGTTGACAGCAGATGAGATGGCAAAGAGTGCCCTGAATAATGGTCCTGCTGGGCTGGTTAGTGTGAAAGGTTGTTAAGGATTATTAGATGTCGGGATTTTGTTCTTACTTTAAAAGATCAAAGGTAAGGCATTGAATATATTCTAAGAAGACTAAATGAACGCAAAGTTTTGCAATTAAAATTTTTCAATAGCCTTAGGAGAATCACACCTTTATGAAATAAATATTTTTTTTTTTTTGTTAGGAAACTATCCACCGTAAGGTAGATTAAGTTTTTGCGATGAAGGGTTATTTGGTAAAGAGCAAGTTATAGGGATTTTTAAGTATTAAAAGATGTTAAATGCCAAACTATTCAGCTTTGATAAGATGCGGGGAAGAAACTTCGGCTATCAACCTCGAAAATATGTTGAAAAAATATGCGTGAATTAAACAGTTTGCATTGATGTTGGATTTTTCACATGAACTCAAAATTAAAGTATAAATACGACAGTGCAAGAAAGTGGAGTTGGAAGGGTGAAACGCAAGAAGATATCCTGTGTTTATAAATGAGTAGCTTTGAATTGTTGGTTTTAATTGTTGGCAAACAATCCATCATTACCTATGAATATTTTGAAATATTAATATGTGGGATATCGTAATAGTGGTCATATATCTGTGTATCTATCCTTCAATATGTTCATGAACAAGAACCTAAACCTAAGGCGATGGATACTGTTACAAGCTAGGTATGCTGAAGTAGTAACTAATGCGATTGAGTTATCATCCGGTCACCACTGCACCATATACTTCCGCCAAAGCCCCCAGTCCTCTAGCTAGCGGTCCATAGAATTAAATGGAGGGTGCAAAACTGAAGTAACTGAAGTTCGTCCTAGAGCCATTTCGTTGATCAAGTTTTTGATCTTCATTTCCGAAAGTTCATTAATGTCGTCAAAAATGCTCTTCCTATTGATTGTGGTCTAAATTTGGCTAAATCAGTTCGTTTGAAGACGAAATCAATGACTCTTTTTCACTGTTCACCACAGCTATGAAAGTGAGTATTGTTAGGATTGCCTAGCTTCGCTGCATGCTTTCCTATTGGTCAGTGTATGCTATGGGCACAATAGATCCTGGATTAGTCTTGTCTGTGTCTGCATATCAGATCAAGTTTTTCGATTTAATTATATTTTAGCCAGATCTTCATAGATATCAGGACTTCATAACTCCGAGTGGAATAATGAATCTTTCCCCAAGTGGGTTATGAAGGGCTGATCCTAGACTGACTAGCTCGTATGCCCATTCATTACCATTAATGCCACTATCTCCCGGATTCCAGATAAGAGTTACACACAAGTAAGCAAATCCATTCTGGCCTTGCTTGACTGATTTGGAAGATAATGTAGTAGAATTGGATCTTGTTTGAAGACATTGCATACTTCTCTGATAGCCATTAATTCTTATTTTTTAAGTGTGATTTTTTTTTTCAAAAGCTATTAGCCAAACGATTATTGTTTCTTCGTCATCCAAGCTTACTTAATGGATTTCTTTTTTACGAGAAGTTTGACATGTTTTAAGTCACCAAACGCTCGTAGACTATATTATTTACTATATTTTATAGCTTTTGGTTTCCATCTGCCATGTTGTTTTATCGAAAAAAAGTGAGATGCGCCTTCATCGTCCACTTCTTTTGGTTTTTTCCTTAAAGAGATAAGGTCTTCGCTCTTAGGAAGATCCCCGTCTCGTCGGCGTTGGCAATACAATAAGGATTGTAATTTTGAAGATTTAAGGTAACTTTTTCAAAAATGGCTTAACGTCCATAGTATTAACATTTTACAATTCGCCATAAATATTTTTGTATGCTTTAGAATGACGGCGTACACGTTTTGCAATAAATTTCGCTTGCGTCCTGGCAATTTCGTGCACATTTTTTTTTACATACGGTATAGCTACTTTAGTACAAGATTTTTACTTGCGACTTATAGGTACTATAAGGCAAGTTATGCATTCGTAAAAAAAATCGAACTCGAGATTTCGATCAAAGTTGACATTACGATGATAGCGAAGACTAAAAAAGTGGGTCTCGCAATTCTGTCTGTCTGTCTGTCTGTTCGACTACAGGCTAAACGGCTGGGCCGATTTTCTTTAAGCTTGGTAGATATCATTTTTAATTTTTTCCCCCACACGTTTTTTTCTTTTTTTTTTAAGACCAAAAATAACGGTACCTGCCATACGAATTTTTTTCGAAATTTTATGATCATTTTTTTTCTCAAAAACTGTTCGACATATTTAAAAAATAAAAATACAGGAAAATTTCATTTAATTAAAGCTAGGTAATGGTTGAAAAAAATTTTCCGAAAAATGGTTATTGAGGGTACCCCCCATGGAACCATGTTTTTTGTTTTTGATTTTCTCAAAAACGGTACAACCGATTTTGATCATTTTTTTTTTTTGCTAAAGCTCCCCAAAAATATAAATAGAATTGTGTACTCAAATTTTCAAAATTTTTTTTTTTGGATTTTTAAAAAAAACTTCAAAACTTTTTTTTCAAAACTCAATATTTCGAAAACCCTATGCTAGATTTTTTTTAAACTTGATAAATAAAAGTTTCTCAATATAATCTACAAAATGTGAGAAAAAAAATTTTATTTTACTTAAAAAGAGAGGTACCTACCATACAAATGCTAAAAAATTAAAAAAAAATGGTTTTCAAAAATCGTGTTTTTCTCGAAAACGGCACATAGAATTTTGATAATTTTTTTTTTCTTTTAATTAATTTTTACGATCTTTAATTTAATAAAAAAAATTTTGAAATTATGATATTACAGCTTGTACCTCCCATAGAACCATTTTTTCGAATTTTGAATTTCTCATTATCCACATAACGGATCTTAAGGAAAATTTTTATAGAGAAGCTTCTAAAAAGTCTTAAACACATTGCATTTCAAAACTTTAAAATAAATATTTTTCGAATTTTTGAAAAAAAAAATCTATTTTTTTCTTTTTTTTTGAAAATTCGATATCTCCGAAACGGGTCAATATTTCTTTTCGTAAATTTAATTTTTATTCGAACAATAACAAAAACTTTAAATTGGCGTACCAAAATTTTTCTTAAAAAGCTTTTAAAAAGTTTGTATATAAAAGCTTCTTTTAAAGAAACCACTACAAGGACTTATAATTTTTGTTCTTACATAAATTCATATTTGCATAGCATTCTGTTACTACTAGAAGAATTTAAAAATTAATTTTATCCTTATGAACAGTTTTCTCTAATAACATTCGTTTTTAAAATTCCTAGTCGATTACATAGGAGCAAGTTCGTGCGACCCAGTCGTGCATTTTATTTCTTTTGATGATAGAGAACGCGAAAAAAGTATAGGTCACACAATTCTATTTGTCCTTACTTATGTCTGTATGCCTGCAGGTGTGTACCTCGATCTACAGCCTATACGGCTTAGGGTATATTCTTTAAATTTTCTGATTAAGGGTTATTGATAATGATAGGAAAACTTTGTTTTTTTTTTCAGTTCTTAAACTAAAGATACCTGCCATATTATCGTTATGAAAAGTCTTATTTTTATCGAGAACGGCTCAAATGATTTTGATAAATAAAATGAATTGTTGTATTATAGGCATGGACTACATTTTGGTAAAAAAAATTTAATTTACAGTACCTATCTTGGAAGCATTTGTTTTTTTGATTATCAACATTCTCACTGACGGATCAACTGATTTTCATAAAAAAATCATGCAGGATCTTCTTTAGATTTTAACTATGTAATATTGTTTGTAAAATTTTTCGAAAAATAAGTTTTGTATTTTTTGAGAAAAACCTTTTGTTTTTGAAAAAGTAATATATATTTGAACTATTTCTTAAATAATATCTTTGAATGTATATCATAAAATACTTACATTTGGCATAGGTTCCAATTTTTGTATGGTGACAGATGTCACCAAAAGAACATGGCTGCTACAGGCTACCAAAATCTACCCGCGTCAATTACCAAATCCACAATATAAATAACGGCAATTCATTTCAAATTGCTGTATGCAAAATGTTATTTGGCAACGAAGATTTTTTTTCTGTTCATTTAATATCGGCCTCGATGGGTTGCACCTAAATCTACCTCCTTTTTTGAATATCAAACGAAATATAACAATTTTTACTTGCGACTTATAGGTACTATAAGGCAAGTTATGCATTCGTAAAAAAAATCGAACTCGAAATTTTGATCAAAGTTGACATTACAATGATAGCGAAGACCAAAAAAGTGGGTCTCGCAATTCTGTCTGTCTGTCGGTTCGACTACAGCCTAAACGGCTCGCCCGATTTTCTTCAAACTTGATAGATATAGGTTTTAATTTTCTTCTTTTTTTTTTTTTGAGACCAAAAATAACGGTACCTGCCATACGATTTTTTTTCGAAATTTTATAAATATTTTTTTTTCTCAAAAACTGTCCCACAGAATTTTTTAAAAAAAATTTGAAAAATTTGATTTAGTTAAAGCTAGGTAATGGTTGAAAAAAAATTTACAAAAAATCGTTATTTTTGGTAGCCCCCCTGGGTCCATTTTGTTAATTTTCGATTTTCTCGAAAACGGTACCACCGATTTAAATAATTTTTTTATGCTAAGGCTCCTCCAAAGTTTGAATATTTTTACATACATATTCAAATTTTCATTTTTTTTTTGGAAACGCAATATTTCGAAAACCCCATGTTCGATGTTTTTCAAACTGACAAATAAAAGTTTCTTAACATAATCTACAAGATTTGAGAAAAAAATTTTGTTGTATCTAAAACTAACGGTACCTTCCATACAAAAGTTAAAAAATGGTTTTCGAAAATCGTATTTTTCTCGAAAACGGTTCCGAGAATTTTGCTAAAATTTTGTTTCTTTTGATTAATTTTTACGATCTATAATTTAATAAAAAAAATTTGAAATCTAGATATTACTGACTGTACCTACCATACAACGATTTTTTCGAATTTTGAATTTCTCATTATCGGCATAACGGATTTTAATGAAATTTTTTATAAAGAAGCTCCTAAAAAGTTTAAAAAACATTGCATTTCAAAACTTAAAAAAAAATATTTTTTGAATTTTTGGAAAAAAAGTCATTTTTTTTTTTTGGAAAATTCGATATCTCAAGAATGGCTAAATATTTTTCTTAGAAATTTAACTCTCATTCGTACAATAACAAAAACTTACGGTTGGTGTACCAATTTGTTTTTAAATGTTTTAAAAATTTTGTGCATAAAAGCTTATTTTTTTAAGGAACCACTACAATGACTTATAATTTCTGTTTTTGCATAAATTCATATTTGAATAGCATTCTGTCTTTATCTCTTATGTACTACTAAAAGAATTTAAAAAAATTAATTTTATCCTTATGAACAGTTTTCTCTAATAACATTCGTTTTTAAAATTCCTAGTCTTTTACATAGCAGCAAGTTCGTGCGACCCAGTCGTGCATTTTATTTATTTTTATTTGTGAATCTGAATTGTTTGTATCACAAATATTTTACAAAGGTACATTTATATTAATTTTGTAGTGTATTGCTTATTTTGAAAAATATCTTTATTCTGTTTTCAATTGATTCGACTCCTTACACAAATATTTGTATTTATTTATAAGTTTCGGAAACATAGGCTCAATAAAAAATACCTCTTATTTAATATTGCCATTTCTGATTTGAAATATTCTGAATGATGCTGAATTTTTTTTTTATTTTTTCCGCTTCAAACTATAAACGAGAATTAAATTAATTACTGTTGTGTTGGTGAAAGATTTATGTATTTTATTTATCAAATAGATCATTCTAAATTATTCGTTTAGTAGTATACCAATCTAGACCAACTATTACACGTGTAATGTGATTGTATTCTTCTCGGAATTAATATGCACCATATCTACATAAAAAAACTTGATTGGGTTTCTGTAAATTCAGTTTTAATTTATTATCAGAAGTTCTTATTTACTTTTTGTACAAATAATTTTGAATTGTGTGATCTAATATGATTTCTAGGTAAAATATAAAAAATGTAATCAAGATACATTCTAAAATCATTAGAGTTGTAACGAATTAAGCTCTCTAAGTTATGGTAGTTGTCTAGAAAGTGACTCAACCATCTGTCGTAAAAAAAAAAACCTTAGATAGATAAATCCGTACTCATCCAACCATATACCTAGAGCTCAAGTTACAACTCTTGCATTAAAGCCCTTTTAACCTTGACCTACCTCAATAACTGACTGTTTCATGCTGTTCGAACCATTAAGGCAGAGGCAGTAAAGGAGTGTCCAATTTCTATTCATCGGGCCTCCTAGCTGGTGCTGGGAGATCTTGCAAACAAAAACGGACAGTGTTACGTTGTTTTAGGACTGATATCGGGTATGTTTTCCGATTGAAAAAAAAGATGTTAAGAGAATGGAACCCATAAATAAGTCACTTAACTTAACAGAATCCAATGCTCATAGAACAAGAACTTTATGTGTACATGTTCTCTGAGTATATTTCCCTCCCTTTGCATCCTAAAAGATATCACCCTGCTTCAGAATACGCCTTGGTTATTGTAATAACTCGGTTTGCGCAATAGCCCCTAAAATAAAACTGAAATCGAAGATGGAAGTAAACCACCTCTCACTAAACATTCAATTAAAGATCATAGAAACGCTGATAAATTATTATCAGCCCAAGACATATATCTTGAACGAATGCTTCTTAATGACCGGCAGTATGGCTTTCGTAGCAATAGGTTCACTGGTGATTTGATTGTATGTACGAGTATGTATTGTATATCTCACCGAACAATGAACACAAGTCTTTGCATCATTAAGGAGAAAGTAAGACTATTGCGCTTGATATTTCAAAAGCATTTAATAGGGTTTAGCATCAAGCGCTCCCTCTCTCTCTCTCTCTCTCTCCCTCTATCTTCCTCTCTATCTCTCTCTCGCTCTCTCTCGAAAATATGTGCATGCTTAATACAAGTTGTATTAGATTGTTTTAAGTCTGAAGTTCATAAAATAAATGCTGATGTGCCACAAGGCTCCGTTTTGCCATCGACTCTTTTTCATTAAATTGTTTTTCTGACGAAAGTACTCTCAGCTTTTCATATTCTTTTTTCGGATTCGTGTTCTTGTTCTTCGGATGTGAATTTAGAACAGCAGCTTACAATAAGCTCATAAAATTCTGAACTCGATATCATTTTATAATGGGTAACCAAAGTCCACTTAGAATTTCAAAAACTCAATGCTGTCACCTGTCATTTAAGCTAAACCCACCTTCAGGTCACTATTTTTGAACGACACTTGCATCAGGGAACCCGAAAAGTTTTAAGTTCTTGTGTGGAACGACCACATATCCAACGTCACGAATATCGCTGCTAATTGCTTACGATTCCTTCAAGGATTCAAGAATTGATCTAGCTGTTATCGATAAGGCTTTTATTCGTCCAAAACTAAAGGAAGATTCATATGTTCGGGCAGGTGCCCCAGTCTATTAGATATAATCCAAAAAAAGGCTTCAAAAATGGCAGATTTAAGAACTAAAATGGAAGTTTCATCTCTCGAGCACCGTCGCAATATTTCATGTCTTTTATTATTTTACCGCTATTTTTATAAACAGTGTTTAAGTGAAATAGCCAATTGAATTTCTCCCCTTAAACAAAAATACTTGCGCTTCTGGGATTTTCCATCAGTTTACCGTTGAGCCCAACTTGGGACGTACTGTTAAATTCAGAGATTCGTTTTAGAGCCACTCTACACGAATGTGGAATGATTCACCTGGCTCAATATTTCCCTCTCAGTGCAATATTCAGGCATTCAAATCCAGTGTTCCTAAACGCTTACACAGTACTCAAAAATTTTAAGGGTAGTCATATTCCTTTTAGTGTGCGCCAAATATAAATAAAATGCACGACTGGGTCGCACGAACTTGCTCCTATGTAATAGTCTAAGAAATAAGAATTTCAAAAATAAAAGTTGTTAGAGAAAAACTGTTCACAAGCATAAAATTAATTTTTTAAATGACAACACAACTTCTTTAGTAATTGGAGGTAAAAGTAGGATGCCATGTGATTCAAGCAAATATATTATGTTTGTGCAAGAACAAAAATTATAAGTCTTTGTATTGGTTTCTTAAAAAAATAAGCTTTTATGTAAAAAAATCTTAAAACATTTTTAAGAAAAAATTTTGGTAAGCCAATTTTAAGGTTTTATTATTGTTCGAATAAAAATTAAATTTACAAAAAAAAAATATCGAGCTGTTTTCGAGATATTGAATTTTCCAAAAAAAAAAAAAATAGATTTTTTTTTTCAAAATTCCAAAGAAATATTTTTCTAAAAGTTTTGAAATGCAATGTTTTTTAAACTTTTTAGAAGCTTCGCTCTATAAAGTTTCATTAAAATCCGTTATGCTGATAATGATAAATTCAAAATTTTAAAAAATCGTTCTATGGTAGGTACGGCCAGTAATATCTTGTTTGCAAATTTTTAACTTCCCATAGGGAGTTATTGTAATCGGTCCGATTTGTCAAATTGGAATTTTTGACATTTCTCGACGTTTCAAGGTCCCTAGAGGCTATATCAATCATTTTTAGAGAGATGTCTGTGTGTGTGTGTACGTACGTTCGTACGTTCGTACGTTCGTACGTCCGTACGTTCTGGTACCATTTTTCGTCGTCGATATCTCAAGAACGAGTAAAGATATCGACTTCAAATAAATTTTGTTTAATAGATAATAACTTCGAAAGAGGCTGAAGGGCGTTTATTAAAATTCAGTGAGTAGTTTTTTCACTATAATGGTTTAAAAAAAAGTAAAAATTTTGGTTAGTTTCAAATATCTCACGAAAAAATAATGCTATTGGTTTCAAATAAAGTTTAATATTCTCATTATAAGGTCATACAGATTTGGTATGAATTTGGAAAAAAATGAACATACCGTTATTTTTTTAAATAAAAAAAAACTGAAAAAAAAACCACAACCCAGATATTCTAAGAACGGAAAACAATTTGAAACTCAAAATAATTTTATTTTACGAAAAATAATGTGTTTGACAACTGGTGAAAATTTCAAAAAAAATTAGTTTACAGTTTTCTTACAAAAAATAAAAAACTATATAAAATTCTATTGAAAATTGGTAAAAATTGTTTTTCGACTCAAATTTCTCGAGAACTAGTAGCGATAATGACTCCTAATTTAGTTTATTTTATACATAGTATAATTTTTTACAATTGGTAAAATGTTGACAAATATTGAATTAACAGTTTTTTTTTTAAATAAAAAAAAACTATTAAAAATTCTAGTGAAAACTAGTTAAAATTGTATTTCAAGTCGAATTTCTTGGGAATGAACACCGATAGTGCCTTCTAAAGTATGTTGTTTTATACATCGATACCTTCCCGTAAGAATGTATCAGACCAAAAACATAAATGTTAAAAAAAGAGCCAAGTTCTTCTATACAAAAACCTTTGTCTAACAAGTCAGCCGTGAAAAGTACTGAGATCTAAAAGTACGCCAAGTTCTTACTTCATGAAGGTTTAATACCGAATATTTAAAGTAGAATAATATTGAAACACCTACAATGTAATAGAGACATTTTATTATTTAATGACTACTGACTAAAATTTGATGGGTTCACTTGTCAAGTTTTTAAAACCTTTCGAATTTGGGCATAAAAAAAACTTTCCCACGATACCACGCCCTTGAATGGAAAACTTCAAATTTTATATTTTTTTCTTTGTGTGCAATTTAAGTCCTACCACTTTACCAAATTTCATCGTTTTACAGCCGTCGGAAGTGCTCCATTCAACCAATACCAATTTGGAGAATGTGGGCGGATACCACGCCCCCTGAATGGAAAACTTCAAATTTTCGATTTTTTCCTCTACTTGCATGACAAGACCTACCGTTGTGCAAAATTACAATATTCTACGATGTCGGGAAGTGCTCCATAATTTTGATGATCTGTCAGTGAGTCAGTCAGTTACGGTTTTTGTGATTTTTGAGGCTTTATATCTCAGGAATCGCTTATGCTAGAAAACTGAAATTTGGTGGGGCGCCTGTGCCTGACCAGCTTAGCAAATATTCGGAATTTTAAGTTTCTGACTTCACTGGTACTGAAGATAGGGGGGGTCAAAAACCGCATGAGTTTGTTCCTGTAAAAAGGGTGTAGTGACAGAACTTGGCTGGGCACTACCGTGCCCTTTGATTAAAAAACTTTTTTTAAAAAAATCGATCAAAGGATTTTCGAAATATTGAGTTTTCAAAAAAAAAATTTGAAAATTTTTTTAAAATTCCAAAAAAATATTTTTGGAAAATTTTAATTCACAATAATATTCAAACTATTGGGGACCTTTAGCAGAAAAAACATGATCAAAATCCGTCGCACCATTTTTGAGAAAATCGAAAACCAAAAAAATGGTTCCAATGGGGGTACCACAAATAACAATTTTTTGGAATTTTTTTTTCAACCATTACCTAGCTTTAACTCAATGAAATGTTTTGAATTTTTTTTAAGAAAATCTGTAACACAGTTTTTGAGAAAAAAAAATATATATAAAATTTCGAAAAAAATTTGTATGGCAGGTACCGTTATTTTTGGTCATAAAAAAAAGAGAAGAAATGTCCGGGGGAAAAAATTAAAACCCATATTTACCAAGTTTGAAGAAAATCGTCCAAGCCGTTTAGGCTGTTGTCGAACCGACAGACAGACAGACAGAATTGCGAAACCCACTTTTTTGGGCTTCGCTATCATCGTAATGTCGACTTTGATCAAAATCTCGAGTTGGATTTTTTTTTACGAATGCATAACTTGCCTTATAGTACCTATAAGTCGCAAGTAAAAGAGTGTGGAGATTGGCATCATATTTTGTAAGCAATTGCTGACATACCGTCCCACATATATGTAAAATACAACTACATATTTTGAAGTTCAACTTTTTGCCGAAGCACCATTTAAGGCATCATAAGGATAACTTGCATGTTGATCCCCTAGCAATTTGCCAACCCGTCTGTGGTTGTAATAATCAGAACTAAAACTATTTTTGGAGATAAAAAATGCTCATAATATTCCTTCAAGCACAAGAGCACTAAAAAATGTTCCCTAATTAGCAATTTTACGTACAGAAAATAAAGCTCTTCGGGCGACAAGAAAAAACCATAAATATAACAATACGGGTAGAATCTGTCTTCCTTTTTATAAAAAATAAAATCTAAAAATATTCCCAGAGACCATTTAAACTCTCAAAGACTATAATATTCTTTCAAATAATCCAGTTTTCCAACATTAAACCTTTTTTTGTTTGCAACTTTCGAGATACGACAACAGAAATTCCTAACGACATTTATCTCTGTGTTTTTTCTTTTCTTTGTCATTTATATCTTGTCATCGTCATACGAACTTTCACAAAATCCACATCCGACTTCTTAGGGCATGACACACATTTTGATAACAAAGTTTGTAGTACGCACCATCCCCCCCCCCACTTTGATCCCAATTAAAAAGTAGCCTTAATGTCTTCCTTAAGTCGTTAATTATATCTTCAGTATTTCCCTAATGACCCTGACTCCTTGATTCTCTCATCGTCTTTTTTATATTTTCTCCACATCCTTATTAAATCCAACTAGACACCCTAATCCGGTTTCAACTTCGCGATTAATTAATGATTATAATCATCGTTCCCAACAACAACAAAAAAAAAAAAGTTTTTCTTTTCCTTTAAGGCACTTAAAAAAGTATTTTCTATCATAATCCACCAATATACGTCTACTCACATGCCGATCATCGAGGTTCGCGAGACTCCTATGGCCAACTTCAAGGAATACAATCTCGACAATAATACCGACCGACTCCTTTTGAAAGTGGTTTCGTCCTTGCCGTCCTTGTCAGTGTATTCAGTTCGTTATTTGAAAACCACCGAACCGAAACAGTACAAGAAAATCTCATAAAATCATAATTTTATTTATCAAGCTTGAAGTCGACTCGTTGATCAAATTCTCCCTCATTCGTTGCTGCGAGAACTTGAGATTATGGGTTGGGGGTGGCAATTATTATATTTTATCCATAAGAAAATATAATTAAGGCATCATTCCTCGACTAGGTCGCTGCAGTTGGCCAAGAGGCATTCTCTACACTTTTACTTTAAAGTGAGAACAGCCGCACACAAATTCACACATTTTCTGCCATGCTATAGGTAAGCTTTTAGGGCTATACTTTATTTAAGATTAATGCGTGCACAAAATAATTGACTTTGCTAGCGATAGCGAGATTGAAAGAACTATTTCACCAGGACCGTTTTTTTTTTTAGTGATTTCGCATGTATTTTTTTCGGTTAACGGGACAGGATTGTAAACGAATGCAATCTTTTATGAATACAATCTTTGAAAATCGTTCATTGAATTCATTTAAAAGATCGGTTGGTAAATAAGAAGATAGATAGGGTGTAGCAAGTACTGTTTATGGAGCATAAAAGAATGCAAAGAAGGCAAGCGAATCCTGAATTCTCAAAAGAGTGCATTCAATTGAATGGGTGGAACCAATGATTGCAATTTTTTTTAATGTCAAATTAATGGTTAATACAGAATTTGAAGTCTCGTCAATGAATGTAATCTTTGGAGTCATTAAAGATTCTTTTCGCCTGCTGTATATAGGACAGGTATTGGTGTCATGATGATAGAAAAGTCAATAAATTGATTTAAGTCTTAATATCCGTCGGTATGTCAGTTTGTGTATGTTCATACGTTTGTACTTCATGTATACTATATACGGTACATTAACCTAAGGCCTATTAGCGTGTAAGCCGATTTCCTAAAAGTTTGTTGCAGAGCAAATATTTATCTGTACTTCACAAAAGAGGGAATTCGAATTCCGGTTTAAGCAAATCTATAAAGGGTTGATCCGAAACTGTGATTTCTGAAGTGAATAAGACTTTTTATTCTGATTTAATGAAGGAACGAAACATGGGTTCTTAAGAGTCAAGAGTACACCACACAAGTGAAACATCTTTTCTAGCGTTTTCTTGAAATATTAGAATTCATACCGATAAACTGACAAAAACGGTTCGACTTAGTTAAATGATTGAGCTTTGGAAATAGTGGAAATGTGCCAGAAAATGATGAACGAGCTAATTTCTTCTTGTAATTTGTCAAGTGCAGGGCTTATTGATAGATTTCGAATGTCCGGAAATAGAAGAATATTAACATTTCTTCATTTCTGAGTTCATATAGGATTTTTATTACCAATCTACCTACTTTGCTTAACTGTCTTCTGATCGATTAACGGTCGCTGTCTGAAGTTCTTCGGCATTGCATTCTCTACGAACATACTGCTTCCAATCATTTAGTCAAGAGTTCTTACAACCGTGATGACTTGACTGAAGTTTCAATCTTTCTTGTCACCTGAAACCAGAGGTAGTGTTCCAAGACATTTTTGACTGAAGCATCGACAAAGAAGTAAGTTACCGTTGTTTTAAAGCCAATCTTACTAGGGAAAACTGGAATAGGTACAAAGAAGCTAGACAGACCTGTAACATTCATATCCGACGAGATAATTTTTTTCATGATCAAAAATTGCGGCAGGAAATACTATTACTCGTATGTCCTAAGCAGGTGGTAAAATTTTTTGGTCATTTGTAAAAAACGTACGAATCACTTCGATATCCTCAGTTCCAACGCTCGTCTTTAATGACATTCAGGTTGTAAGCTCGATACATAAAGCCAATTTGCTTGCATCACAGTTTGCTGTTAAGGGGAGGTTCTCCTTTTTCAGTGTCAAAAATGACACTTTTTCATGAATTTTTTCTTATGGAAGGAATGATTTATAATCAATTCAAATTTATTTTACTTGTTTATTATCATATTAAGTACATCGAGACCACCTCCAAAAAAAGTTCGCTGTTGGCCACTCTAGCACCTGCAAAAATCATCGAAAATTAAAAAATCTAAGTTTTTTATAAAATAGAAGTGTAGTTGGAGTCTGAACCAAAATAATTGCCCAAAGTCAAAAATTAAAAAAATGGTGGACGCTTGAATTTTAGTGTTCGTTTTTTCCACTTTTTTTTGCTCTTCTGAGCGCTGCGTACCATTGCGTAAGGTTTTCCATCTGTGCTACTCTTCACGTCTCTTTCGCAAGTGGATGGAAAACAGCGTATTCCTAAAAAAAAGGCGAATATTCCTCCCCCTCTTAGTATAGACCAATTGCACTTACGTCCCTTCTCACTAAGCTCATAAAAACGCTGATCAATTTTCAGCTCAAGGAATAGCTTGAGGGACGAAAGCTTCTTAATGACCGGCAGTATGGCTTTCATAGCAATAGGTCCACTGGTGATTTGATGGTATATCTCACCGAACAGAGGCATAAATCTTTACTTCGTCTTGGAGAAAGTAAGATTATTGCACTTTTGGTATTTCAAAAGCATTTGATAGAGTTTGACATCAAGCTCTCTTATCGAAAATGTGTGGATTTGGTATCGATGAATCTCTTCTTCGTTGGGTTAGAAATCATCTTTAGGACCATTCACTACGATTGGTATACAACGGTGTAAAATCTGAAACCCACAAAATAAACACTGGTGTGCCCCAGGGTTCTGTTTTATCTCCGACACTCTTCCTTATGCTCATAAATGATCTTTTGTCTGAAACTTCTAATCCACTTAATTGTTTTGTTGACGGCAATACCCTCAGATTTTTTAATTCGTTTTTTAGATTCTCATCCTTGTCCTTCGGATGTGGACTTTCAACGGCAGCGTATGATAAGCTAATTAAATTCTGATCTTGACAGCATTGTAGAATGGGGAATCAAATACCGTGTAGAATTTAATGCTTCGATAACTCAATGATATTTACTGTGGCTAAAGCGGAACCCTCCCCCAATGCCACTTTCTATGAGTGGCACTTACATCTAGGAGACTGAACAGCTTGGAGTTCTAGCTATGTGTATCACAGACCATCTTTTGTAGAGTTATCACATATTTGACGTCGCCAAAAACCCTGATAAGTGTTTAGGTTTTCTTCGCCGATGCAAGAAGTTTTTTACCCCAACTGATCTGGTTATTATATTAGAAGCCTTCATTCTTTCGAAGCTCGAGTACAATTCCGATATCTAGCCAGGTGCTCCAAAAATCCACTTGAGTCTCTTGAGCGTAACCAAACCATATTATTTCAAGGAAGATACATATTTCAACCTTTAAAATGGGTATTGACTGTTGCATATCTTGATGTCCAAGGAAGAACTCAATGGTTCAGTTTATTTAAATATTCTTAATGAAGATTGCCTCATTAGAAGAAAATTTTGCCGTCTACAGTTTTCGCGTTTCGGCTTAGGAG
>CAWVOZ010000138.1:0-30365 GCA_963931855.1 Philhelius festivus | reverse complement strand
GATGTCATTATGACACTATTGTGATCAACTGCTTTCTTTTTGCTTACACCTTGATTTCTGATCCAACATCTTTCATTTAGGACTTTAGATGCTTTTAAACTCTTGTTGATTTCTTGCTTTCTTCTTTTATTCTTTTGCTTGCTTGCTCTTGTTCTTTCTTTCATTTCCCCTTTTTTAGGTCTTTAGTGCATGAATGAAATATAATTGACAAAACACCTACAAAATACCTTAAAGATCATTAGTAGCAAAGGAATTGAATCAAAATATACTCATTTGTGTGTATAAACATACTTTTAAAATAAGGTTTTGAGCACTTATCACTCACACCCTCAATATGAGCTAAGAATAATTTAGAAAAGGAATTACCTCTATTGGTTCCAATCATAATATCAACATCCTACCTCGGTATATGAAAAGTAATCATCATGTCATAACAATCTAACCGGACCCTATGAAACCTCATCCAATCCATACCAAGTATGATATCCAAATCGGTCATACACAACACCAGCAAGTCAGAAGAAAAACTATACCCATCCATGCTAATCTCAATTTTGTGACAAACCATATCAATCACAATAGAACGCCCCACTGATGTTGAAATTCCCAAGGGTACTGGCATCCTTTCAGAAATAATCCTCAAGGCTTTCATATAACCTCTAGTTATGAATGAATGAGTGGCACCTAAATCAAACATAATCCGTGCAATGAAATCATGAACTAGGAAAGTACCTTCAACCAAGGCACCTCTAGCTCCCAACTCCCGCTGTACTGCTGCAAACATCTGACCTCCCTACTGAGGCTAAACTACTAGAACCTAAGTCTACTGATACTAAACTAGTAGAATATATTGTACTGACTCTACATAATAAGTTGCATGCATCTGTCCATGTGCTGGCAAACTAACTCTACTATTGCTGTTTAAATCCTTGGCACTAACTGCCACCCTGATATCCTCTCTGATCCTAAGATCCTGGTCATGCTGATCACTATGTTGACCACCTTCCTAGCCTCTATATTCTCCTTGTTGGGGATAGTTCCTCCCGATATGACCTTTCTCGTTACACCTCATATAAGCTCTAGAAATAATAGCATGATCAAATGTTAAACTCTGCCTCCTTTCCCTTATGACCAAAGCCACCTCTCTACTGTAACTTCCCTTGACTATCCCACCATATACCATCCTCACCCTGAAGGCAAAAAGTAGCAAGTCTCTGCATCTGAACCCGATTCGCTACCAAAGCAAGCAAAATCCTCTGTACATCCATCTTCCAATCCTAAGCCGTAATCTCATCGGTGTCGCCCTTGAAGACTGGGGGCTTCACCTTCTAGAACTTCTCAAACAACCTAAAGTAAGCACTCAGTTCCGTACCTTCTTGCCTAGCAATCACATCATTTAATCTGTTCTATCTCTAACCCACTGGTTGGGTACCTAATATCTGCCATGGAGTACCCAAAGAATTTGTTGGCTACTAAGCACTCAATCTGACACCCATACTTGCCATAATACGACCTAAAAATCATGTACCTGACTAGCAAATTACGTTATCACTGTCGTTGCATCCCCAAGCATTAGTGCATGGCTATCCACCTCTGGCTAATGTTTAGAACCTCTGTCACTGCTACCACCTCTGCCTCATTAGCTACCTCCAGTAGACAAACCCTAACCCAAAACCCTATACCCCTTCTTGTCTGCACCATCTAATGATAAAAATAATATGGAAAAGTGAGTCACGGGTCAATAAAGAATACCAGAAGTAAAACATTCATTAGATAGATGAACAAATAGTCACTCTATGAAAATACTCAATAAATACGTCTGACCTCGTCAGGCCTACAGTCTAACATAAGCATACACTTTCCTAATTCTTCCTGTGAACAACCCAAAACCTACAGACCCTATGAACAAATCATGAACTACCACTTTGATACCAGCTATTACACCCCAAAATTCCATACACTAGGTGGAGTCTAATATATAGAAATTCCGAGTCATAATAATCACCATATACCAACACTGGCTATAGGTTCACATCATGGCTATAGTTAGTATATCACAAATAGTTCATCAACACAACCATAACAATCAAACAAGACTAACACACAATGAAAGACTTAAAAGAAAAACTTGCATATGATATTAAATCAATACGTCAACAAATTACCATTTCCTATACAAAGGACTGATGAAAGATCCTCATAAAAAATATAAATATCTAGCATAAAGCCTACAGTTGAAATGAATAATATCTCATATCTTGAGCAATTATACCAACTCAACTTATAATAAAAAGCAAATCTTTGCTCGTAGGCTACAACTAACTCAACATAAATAAACTATGTTAAGACTCAAATAAAAGACATCCTAGGAAGCCACTAATATACTCTACATTTACACCACATGATGCACTTTTTCCTCCTACCTCATACCTATAGAGAGAGGGGTTAGAGCGAGAAAACTACTATGCCAACCTTAACTACCAAATAGGGGATTCATTAAATACTAATAATATAGGTAAAACACAATGATACCAAAGCAATATAGAATATACAAATTATATCAATGATGATCTAAAGATCAAGTACCATATGCTATCATTATAAATAAATAAATAAATAATAATAATAATAAGCAATAATCACTATAAGGTGTATCTCTATGTAATCTTCCCAATGGGAAATGTATAACAAACCCACGATATATGTTGTCTTATCTCAACCAATCCATAGGTTATAACTAGGACCTATAGTAGTAATGGGCGATATCCAACAAATATCACTAGCCATAGCTGGTACGTTAGCAGTAGCAATGATGTAAGATCATGATGTATGATTACCTCTGTAACACCCCAGTTTTCCACGCCACTGGTGATCAGCCAGTAGGTAAGAAGCCAAGTCATGTTATCTATTATATACCAACCATTGGCCATAAATATACCACATGGCCACAGTTGGATCACCACTTAATAGTTCATCAAAACTACACATAGCACACCAACAACTATTCACAAGATTATAAGTAAGCTTAGAATATAGTTTAAACCCTTTTAGAAAAAAAGTTTTCAAATAACCATTTCTAAATAACCAACAGCGGAAGACTGGAAATAATCCACATCCATATCCAAAGAATCCATTACCAATATCCAAAAGGTTAACTAATAGGTAACCAAAAACCATTATCCAACAAAACCAACTCCAAGAGTAATGCCATAGAAGGGCTACAACCAATGAACCAAATAGCTAGTACTACTAACTATAACTAGAAAGATAAACTAGGACGCTGTCATTGGAAGCTCTAATCACGTCCTATATGCTCATCAAGCACTAAGCGGCTCTCTGGGCATCTCCATCCAACCTAGCACATGTAGAGTGTAGAGTTAGAGCAAGATCACCAAAATGTAAACCGGTTTGTACCAGAAAGAGGGTTCAACCAGTTCACGCGATATACCAGCAATATGCAATAGTGTGCAAAATAACCAAAAGTAAATGGGACTGAATATAAACGCAGTTATAAATAATTAATGAGTTTTAATTCAGTTTTCCATATCCAATAATAATAACCAGATAAACGATAAGAGAGAGATAAGGGTTTTCCTATCTTATCCTATCGTAGATCTAACTAAACCAAGTGCAACAGTGGGGGTTCGTAAGAATGACAATCCATACAATATATCCATCTATCCATTGACCGCGTATGGGTTTTCCCCAATGGTCTCGTAATCCACGAATAATCCATATCTATCCATCGACCGTTATGGGTTTTTTCCCATGTATTGGTCCCCTAATCCAACCATGTATACCCCCATGGTAAGGTCCAATTGGCATAAAAGCCTCCAGTAATGACCCGTAGGTCTCCAGTAGATAATAATGTGAAATCCATTGCCTCCCACAGGAAATGGTATGAAGCACTAGTAAAAGAAAAAGGTTTAAGAAAAAGGTTTTATTTTCTAGAAAATAGTTTTAGAGATAACTAATCACACTACCCCACTATGCATGACCTCTAGGGAATGGGAAGGAGTTGTCCCTAACATCCCAATTCCAACCACACTAGACCAGATAAGGCCAAAAAGAGTCGATGAATGACCAAGAGCGATTATCAGTCGCAATGGTAGCGAAAGGTAATATTTTAGAATAGTTCTAAGTTTTCCAGTTTATCTCTACCTATTGGCATAACCAATGCCAAGGTTTGTCTTTCTAATCTAGAGCGAGGCGATTTAAAAGAACACCTCTAGAAATCCCTATGATAGTTTAATTATCATTATTCCATAGCCAATTCCATTAATTAACCCTTAATTAGGTTTTATCCAATTTCCCCAATTTGGGGTTTTGTGTTCTATATCCAATTACATCAAATTGATGATTCCAATATGTTGAATAACATTCCAATAGATTCAGTTAGCCAATCATGCTACAATTCCGTGTTTTAGGTGTCCAATTTTATACAATTAGATTCTAGGGTTTCAATTTCATGATTTTCCATGTTTCAATCAAGTTCCATGTTTTAGATTATGATCTACTACTCAAACTAGCACAAATCCATCTACAAAGAGGTAATATTGCCTTAGAATCGAAGAAGAATTAGTTTCCAAGTTGTTGTCGATGATTTTCACGCTTCGCTGCAACCGCCACGATCTCAGATCTCCTTCTTTAGCTTTCAGATAATGAATCCAAGCATCCGATTGATGTCAAATTGATCTCCAAGCTCTAGTTGTTGATCTCCCTTGATAGCACTTCGAAATCCTCTCAAAACCCTCTTAAGAACAAGACAAATCGTGCTCAAAAGACCCTATTCATATCCAACCAAAACCCACAAGTCGGGCTTAAACAGATAGGTTTCCGCGACCGATTTACGGTCTTGAGGAGCATTTATGGCCTCCCAAGCCATAAAGCCGTAAAAACACCAGCACCCAAAACCATAAAACAGAAAATAAAAACTTACGTCCTGACTCTACGGCCTAGAGGCCGTAGGCCAAGCCGTAAACAATTCCTACGGACTCCAAGCCGTAAAGCCAAGCCGCAAGAATAAAAACCATAGGCAAAAACCCTAAAAAAACTTACGGTCTGCACCCCCTCTTTACGGCCTCCAGGTCATAAGGCTAAGCCATAAACATTTCTGAACCCCAGAACTGGAGCCAAAGCCCAAGCATCCCTGCTAGCCAAACCACCAAGCCTAAGGGGCAAACCCTAGGGCCAAAACCAAAATATGGAAGCCAAGAACGACCCCACACAACCACGAGAACCAACCACCCAATTCATGAGTCCCAAGAGTAGAATGAAACACACACACAAACCAAGCACAAAGGCTAACCAACAAGAAACAAATAGCACTTACAAACCATTCCATTAATCAGATGAGATTACAACCAAAAGTGAAAAACAGGTCCAAAAATCGAGGGTATTACAACCTCCCACAAACATCAAGGATGAATAGGCTCACTGATTTGATTTCTACCAAAAATAGATAATTGGTCATGACACCAACACAACCATACAGTATACTCCAATCCAACAAAGAATAAAAACAAATGATAGAAACAGTACGTCGTCTCTTCCAACCATTGTCCATCACATTGTAGCCTTTGCCAATGAAGATAGTGCCAACTAGTAACGAGTATACCCACACATTCTTAATTATATTATGAATGAAATAGCTAATCAATTTTACATCATGTCTTTAATTTAGAATTTTATATCTTGAACCGCCTCCTGGAAATCACTTTTTCTATGGTTTTATATAGCAAATGACCAAGTAAAGTTCTTAAATTTTAATACAAGATTCCGAACCTCAAGATGGTTATTTTGATATATTATTTGCCTTGTAAGTCTTTACGGTTTGAAAGTAATTAGACTTTCACTAATTTAGCCCCAAATTAGCCTCAATTAGGGTGTTAAGATGAAATTCCTTCAATTGGATTGTAATTACTTAAATTAATGAGATAGATGTTAATTAAACAGGTTCCAATAATCAATTTGATTAATAGATGTCCAATTGATAAAAAGTTAATTTTTTTAGGTCTAAGACCATCAAAAGCATGAAACTACTATTCTACTTGAAATAGCACAAATCAACGTAGTAATTTACACAGCCATGAAAGTAAAAAAGTGACTCCTCAACTGTATCAAACTTCTTCCATGAATTCCAAGCCATCCAAACTCTCCAAAGATCGCCGGATGATGAAAACGCCTCCGAAGATCAAGAAACATGCTCCAAGAGATAAGAGATTATCAAACAACATCAAAAGCACTCTAGAAGGGTTCTCTAGGGTTTAGAACTATCCAATATAGATTTGGGAATGAAATAGTGGCACAAGGATCGAGAACATATCATTGTATATGTTGTTAGGAATCTGGGTCAAAATCTGACCCGGATAGGGCCAATGTTTCGCAACCCTCAATTTACATCCTACAAAGCCTCTCCTACGTCTCACATCCAATGGGTGAGATCTGGATGAAAAACTACATGTAACGTCTCGCACCCACCATATTTTAGGTGTGCGAGACGCGACTCAGAAAAAAGGCAAAAAAAGTTGGAAACCAACCTCTGAACCATGTGATGCAATGAAACTCTCCCAAAAGTATCTTGACACATTCTAAACACTTATGGGAGACCCCCAACCCCGGTGTCCAAGTCAAAAGCCAGGAAACACCTAAAATGGGATATGGAACAAAATGGACCGAATCTACTCAATAGGCCAAAATAAGATCAAGCAATCAAACAGACAAATCAATAGTGTTATTAGCATATAAAACATGTTGGAAAACTTTAGGAATAACCATGATAACCATAGATGCCCCAAATCACTAAATGAGACTCTAAACCTGAAACAAAGTACATTGAGCAACAAGATGATAGAATCAATAGATAACAATCACTGAAAATGATCTGATAGCTGAAACAAGCTTATCAAAACATGATTACAAATCTAGAACTAAAGATAGATTAAGAAACAAAAAGCTCCTCAAAATCTGGGATATTACAACAAAGTTACACTAGCTAAATTATACTACCATTATAGTATTGCCTACTCTATGATGAATCAAGTCCCCACGGATACAAACTTCAAGGTGTACATATGGTAGTATCTGGTACATCGAGGGAAAATAATCCAAACAAGGAAACCCCCATGTATATACCACAACGGGGCCTACCTTTCCATTTGTACTCATAGTTATCCAACACGTTACCAAAATAGACAAACAAGCAATAAGACACAATATGCATTGTGTTCATGGCCTCTCTTGACTAATCCTAACTTTAAGGCTTTGAGAAACCTAACCTAAGCTCCATAACCCAACATGCACACCTGTAACATCGTCATCGTAGCTTTGATACCAATTTCTAACAGTCCGATTACCTACAATCGCCCGGCTGGCTTAATCACAGAAAAATGAGACATTATCTCAGGCACAAGGTCAAGGAACACCACCACGGTGTGGATCCCAACCTTATAACCGGGATAATGGTTACTCATGCCTATATCACACACATTGCTAACACTTATACTACATAAGCATATTTCCTAAATATAAAATCAGAGATAGATAGAAACAAGATATAATATGGAAATCAAGAACATATATCATAACATCAAATTAAATAGAGTCGAGAATATCAAGATAAGTAAATAAGTACAACCCAATGTAAATAGGTAGACAAAAAGAAGTATGTCAATATGGATATACAATAAACCCATTGGGAGCATCTAACTATAGGCTTTAATCTTTGGGACTCTGGACAATACGGCAGCTAGATTACCAAGCCGCACCATAGCACTTTGAAACCTAAGCCTAGACCCTACCTACAAAGCAGGGAGTCAGGACTCCAACATGTGCATTCTCACACCATGGTCCTTCTAAATAGATCGACCACAGGAAAGGGTAAGAAATAATAATAAATAAAGGAAAGAAATGAACATCAGGAATAATCAACATTAATTACCATACATGTGTTATGCCATATCATGCCATCATCCGTATCATGTAAGGGTCAGACTAGGCCAAGTACTTTTATATATACATATATATAATTTACTAAAACATAGGGGAATACGTGATAACATTAGCTAGGCCACTAATCCAAGGGAGGTTAAACCCCCGCCCAGTGTATACCTACTCCATATCACCAAGTTAATGAGACAAGGTGAGGATCGGGTCAGTAATCAAGTGAGTGATCATGTAGACGTCATGGGAGTCTTTACATATCCAACCGTTAAAGTAATTCCAGCTACTGCCACCTTAGTTAAGCTTCTAGTTTCCCTAGGTCATAAGATAGCCATATAAGCACACCATAGGTATATGGTAGCCACATAGACACACCAAGAGTCTGGGGAATCTATCATGTGTCAACCAACCCTTTCATAAGCTACATAAGCTAACCAAGTTTCTAGGCCATCAAGTAGTTCAATACTCATTAATCAATGGCCATAATCTTCCTACCAACAAATGGTCTAATCATATCACTAATGTCGTAGTTAAAGCCATTAATGATCTCTATTATACTAACAATGGCCACAAGTCCAAACTAGGCAAAGGTGTGACAAATGTCACACCTTTATCATCATTAAGTGTCCACAATATCATTAATAGAGTTAATATAGCATTAATTACATTATCCATTCATTATTAGCATTAATTATTCATTAATGTGAGTTAGGGCACAAAGGAAGGAAAGAGGAGAGCATGGCCAAGACTGAGGAAGGAGGAGAAAAACCCATCATAGAAATCAATGAAGAATCATGATGGAAATAAGATACTACATAAACACTCAAGTGAATCAATGAATAAGTAAAAGGAATATGATTTGAGAAGCATATGCCTTGAATGGACAGTCAGAGATATTGAAGATGAATATTCTTGAAGTTGATAGAGTCTCCCTTCCCAAGCTTGCTCTTGTCGCCTTCTTGTTTATCTTCCTTCTCTTCTTCTAGGGTTTTGGATTTGAGATCAAAACGAGGAAGGGTTTAATAGGGGTATATATAGGGTTAAAAAGGGGTGAAAAGAGCTAATACCGGGGAAAAGGTCGGGCAATTTATGTCCTGGGGAAGTCCCTTACTTCCTAGGAGGACATAGGAGACATGACATAAGGGTCATAGAAACAAGAATCAAATCTGGTAGGTTTACATCTTGGGGGTCCTTTCTACGTCCTGTGAGGATGAAGGGAGCCAAAATATTACATCTTGGGTAAAAGGGACACTACGCCCCGAGGAGGATGTAACAGGAGAATGTAAAGGAAATAGAGAGGATGCATTTGGGAAAGATTTGGGAAAATGGCATGCTTCATTTTTCATTGGCATGCCATCATGGTATGCCAAAGAAATATCGTGTGTCAACAAACCTAGTCCTATGGAGCAAAATATTCCACCACCTCCCATAGTGCAAAGAGGAAACCCTCATCAATACACAATTGCATAAGTGCAAGATTACAGAAACCTACATAGAGTGGCTCAAAGGAGAAAATATGTATCGTAATCATGTAAGGATGTGTACCTCTAGCAGAAACACCAGAACGTGATAATAAGACCAATACTGGAATAACAACTTGCCTAGCTTCTTGTAGGTGCTTGATAATATCCTCACAAACTATGTTGTGATTCAATATTATAGGTACCACTCTTGTGAGCTCTATAGGAAAAAAAACTGATAGAGAATAACCATATGTGACAATGATAAGGATGTCACATGGGATCTCAAGGATATAATACAAAAGAAATATCCTTATTTGTTTGATACCTTGGAGTAAAATTTACAAGGACATATTTCTTTAAGGTGGAAAGAATAAAATATTCCAGCTTTTTGCAGAGATATTTTTTTTCAAATTATAAACCTCTTATTTTTTTGGTTCGTGCATTGTTGTATACTTAATTATCACGTAGCATACACTGTGACTTATTTGAAAATTACTTGACACATATTAGCATGATCACATAATAGGAAGTTCATCTTTTTAGATCATAGGTTGCCTTTAGTTTAGAGTCTAATTCTAGGTTTGGACCCTTCATTTTATGCCCTAGTTGATCCCTGGATGTCTTGGCCTCAAGATGAGAGTTATTTGCCTGAAAAGCAAAATTTTCTGGGAAGAATGTGTTGTTTATGTCCACTGTTAGACATAAACCAAGATGTAAGGGGCATCTTTATAACTTTGTTCTTGGGTTGTTGCCCAAACCCTTGGGACTCTATCCCTATGGGATATACCTTATGATAAATCCCTCTTTGGTCATTATAAACCCTAGGGAGAGAGGAAAAGAGATCTCAATCATGAAACTTTCTCAATCGATCCTTCTTAAACCTGATTCGGTACACATACCTTCATGATAGTATTTGCATTTTTTATTCAAACGATGTTGTTTTCGATGATGTGCGCCGAATTTTATAAGTCAAATCGCATTCCAAGCAACTTCCATGTTTCGCGTTTTGTCCAACTCTCAACTATTTGGCATGTATAGTCCAAACCATCAGATTTGTAGCAATTAGGAATTATCACAGTGGATTTATAACTACCGACTGGAGTGGTGGAATAAAGTGTTGCTCTTGATGTCTACATCAATTGAAAACTAAACTCAATCAAGAGAAGTGGGCAAGATCTAGATCCCAAATCATTTTCCACAGTTCAATCGTTGGCTCCAATTCTGATTTTCAAACCATTTATTTGTATTTCACTATTAACTCCAGAACAAAGCCATTTTAAAAGGAGGATTTCCATAATCTCAAAGAAAATTGAATTTGCACGACTTTTAGGTTGCATTTTCCCTTCTTGGGAACCAATCATCTAGAAACGATTGATCTATCGGACTGCATCAACTATGCGGCATTACGGTGCATTGGATTGGAAGCATAAAGCTTGTTAATGATTTTCAAGGTTTGGTTTTGAAGTAAGGGTTGTTATTCAACAACCACCAGACAAGTCTTCCTCCATATAAACCATGTCCATGGGTCTTGTAGTAGTAGAAACTATGGTGTTATCATAAATTCACAAAGCATAACACTAGTTGTACATATTAGGTTATTTTGATTGGTTTGATTAACATATCAAAGGGAATCACAAGTTTAAATAAAGCATAAACCTAATACTTGGTTGTTTGATTGTTTAAATGCTAAACTAAGATAAAATTTACATATTTAAAGAGAATACATGTTGTATTGGTTGCGCACTTGCTAGGAAAAATATATTAGTATGTTAAATAACATTGTACCACATGCTTAATTAATTATTGGTATAATATTTCCATGATAATGTGTAGGAATCATATAAACATGAAAACATTGAATATGTTAGGATTTATTACAATGAACAGCCCTTAAATTGTTAAGAAAACAATTAGACGCAAGGAAGAATATATATAATTCAATTTGTGCGATTAAAATATATTGGAATAGAATTCCGATGTGGACAAGTCTAAATAGATATAAAACTTTCCAACACATATCAATTGGATAATTTAGTGTGTTTTTGAAATATAAATCAAGCATTTTAACTTCGAAAGCCCTAGAGTTAGAACACATATGTAATGAGTGGAGGATTAGATGACACTTCCTACTGTCCGTAGAGGTAGTGGATAAGGGACCAGTATTTAGCTGGGTTGGTTGTGAATATAGACACTATAGGCATATTGAGAGCTTTCTTTTAGATGATGCTTCCAAGGACTTTGTTTGATGTTAGAGTTTGTTAGTAGTCAGTCTTACATTTTTCTTACATTTTTAGAGTTATAGTGTGAGACCCTCTCTTTTTTATTTTTTGTTACGAATTATAAAAATGCTATATAATGATTGAAATTTTCCTATTTTGCATCATGCATAATGTTTGGTAAATATATCTTGGAAATTAGATATGTAAGAATTAGAATCAGGTTGGATTGATATGTTGGCCCTTGGTTGTTGCCCTTGAGTTTTGTTTTGGGGATGGTTTGGTTTGAGGTAAAAATATGAGTTTTGCAGGCTGTGGCATGAGTTTTAGGGTTCCCGACACGGGATACTCGCTTCTGGAACTCACATTTCAAGGGTTGGAATTTTTCTGTTGCCCAAACATGAGTTTTTCGCATTTAACCCACGTTTTACTCATGTTGGGGTATAACACTTTGGGCAAACATGACAAAACTCACCTGAAAGTATCGAGATAAGTTCTAAAAAAATTTGGGAGAACCTGAACTCCACTATCCAAGCCAAAACCCGGGAAACACAGAAAAGGTATATGGACCAAAAATGGACCGAATCTGCTCATAGGTCAAAATGGTCGAAATAGACCAAAATGTGACCCTAAGCCAAGAAACAGCCGAACCAAACATAGAAATAAATAGGATGATCAATTCAAAATCTCCAACATCTGAGACAAGTGTAATAAAACATGCACACATATCAAAAACAAGAGGCACGAAAAACAAAATGGTCTCCAAAAACAAGGATATTACACTCCCTGAATTTAGCTTCATACTCATCTATTGTCATATTCCGCTTGTCGAGGATTTAACCACTCACACTCTACTGCGTTCTTATCCATCTTAGGAATAAATATCACATTAAAACCATATTTCAAGCTCAACCCATGTCAAAATATCTTGCTCAACTCCCGTACTCATCGATTTCCACCACTCCTAAGCACTACCTTCAAGATTAAACATCGCCAACCTCTATTGATCAATAACATCAACTCTCATAACTACAAATGCCTTCTTCATAAAATCTTTCCATCTTGTAGCCTCTGTGCCACTAGCTTTCCTAGGAAATGGTGGAGGTTGGATCATGTTGAACCTTTCAAATGTCTTCGTCTATTTCTCTAACAAATCAATCATTGGTGTCACTGTAGCCACTGTCAATCCTCTTATTCCATGACCATACTAAACTCTAGTAGAACTACGAACAATTGTCACAAATGCAAAAACTCCAGCCATTGAGTTAACTCTTTCAGTCAATTCTCCAAGCCTACCATCAACAACTTCCATGAACTCTCCCATGCTGTTGAAATGAATTTCCACCAAAATCCATCATAGCTTTATCCCAAGCCAGGGCTTCAACCTTGATCTCTTCAACACTCCTATCTAGAATTGCTTTCTCCTTGCCCTTACCCGCTCAACTTGCTTTTGTCAACCTTGGTGCCTCTGACGCTCTACCAGTAGATGAAAAGTTTATTCTGGTATTAACCATCTGAAGTATCCATATCAAGGTAATTAATCATTAGCAATAATAAGAAAAGAAACTTAAGGCATAAACAAAATATTGAAACATCAAAAATACAATAACGACCTCACTTAAGACAACCTAATCAACTCTAAGGTGTCTAGAGATCATATCATACGCTATATAAACCCATACACTTGCTTGTAAGTTCGACAAATGTGGATCTGATACCATTTTCATAGTAACCCAATTTTATATCAACACCCTACTGGTATGCTAATACAAAATCAGGCTAAGTCCGGTATATAAGAATCATGATATACCACCATAGTACCACCTTAACCCTTACACAAGACTTAGGTTACTAATGTACAGAAGAAGCATAACATCAATAACATATAAGCATCCCAAAATAAATGCAAGTAAGGCTCTAACAAAATACTAAAAGAAATAAACATCATCTGCATTTAATATCAATATCCTAGTAACATCTTACTATAAATAAAATGTAATACAACAATGACCCTAATGGAGCGACACATATACCTAAACAAGTTTGCAATTATCTCTAGGTACACAGCTTGACATCCAAGCACTCCAACCACTCCATAGCTATATCAATGCTAGAATACTTAACCTGTAAAATAAACTGAGGTTTAAACTCCAGAATGAACACAAAACCCTAGACCTATCCTCTAGGGATCCACCCAAGGTAATAAGTCAAATAATAAACAATCGTGCAATAAGAATAAATGGATATCATCAAGGATAGAGTGAATTATCAGTTATCAAGATTAGACTAGAATTAATCTAGAACAAGTTAATTATCCAATTATTAATATGCACATTAGTGTCATTACCGATGTCCATACTAAGAGTCAGTTTAGGTAAACTAAGAAGTCTAACTCATTTGGGTATACACAACTTCCACAATTAAGTATAAACATCCTCAATTAACAGAGTTTACACATCCTTTGGTAATAAGTTTACACATCCTCATTGTAAAGTTTACAATCCTCTACATAAGTACACACAGTCTCTACAGTGAAGTTTACACAACCTTGACAATTAACCTAAGCATACTAAGTCTCTTATGCAGGCATTATCTCATTACCTATCATGGCCAATTACGCATAATTCCAACTAAAAAGTACTTTATGTCATTATATCCAAAATCATCATCCTTACACAATCGTAGTTAAGTTATAGGTATCTAATTATACATAATATGGTTTAATTATATCACCTACAGGTTAACTATAGATTATTAGGCCTCACTGTCATCAACGTGTAATACCCACACAACCTACGATCATCTAATTAGATCATTATAAATCTTTAATTACAAGTGTTTATCATTGGAATCAATTATATACTCCAAAGATTACATCTTTACAGGTTATTAGATCAACTACATTCAATTTCAAGATTTGGATTAAGACCGAATAGAGAATCATGAATTTAAGAGAATTATTCATGATAGGGACATGATTATATGAAAGAGAAGAGAAGATTATTCAAATTCACACACAAGATAAGAAATCTAATAGATAGAGCAAAGTTTAAGAACATTCAAGCTTTTGATTCATGAACAAGATGATGAAGATAACGAATCAAGAAAAAGAAGATGCTTGCCGAAATTTGATCTCTAAGATTGCTCCAATTCTCTCCCACAAGCTTCTCTTAGATTTCCCTAATATTAACCAGAAAATAAAGTTTATGGACCATTTAGGGGTTTTAAATAGACAAAACTAACTAGAACACTATTTGGACTCTTGTGAGACCCTCTATTTAGCATAATTAAATATTGAAATGAAATGCTTGAAAATTTAAAAATTTAGAAAACTGGGAGTCCGAGCGGGTTTGCTCTTGAAAACCCAGGTAAATTGAAAATGAAAAGATGAAAACTTGTGGAAAAAGGATTGGAAACTTGCACGTTAGGTTTTGGACTTGGTTTGGACTAGGTTGCTTGGGGATGCGCGCCCGAACACGCGAGATTGGAAGCCCGAACTTTGCAGCTGAGAAAAGCTGATTTTCTTGCTCTTTACGGTTTAATCTTGGCACTTTACGGTATCGATACCGTAAAGTTATGCCGTAAAATTCATCCAGAGAGTTCTAAATATTTTACGGCTTAATCTTCAGAGCTTACGGCATAATCGAAATTCCTTACGGCATAATTATACCGTAAGGTCAAATAGTTAAAATCTACTGGAAAAACTTTACGACCTCGATATTACGGTATAGATACCGTAAATTTGCATTTTTATACCGTAAAACACCTCGCAGATCTGAAAATAAATTTGCTAAAACTTAAAGTGTGACCCCCTAACCCACTCCTTTCTATACTAAGCCCCTCCTATGGCCCTCTATTGTTCCTAAACTCCTTCTAAAGTCCACAAGAGCCCCTCTTGCCCTCTCATTTGTCTATCTTCTCTAAATCAACAAAACCCCTCCACCATTGTTGAAGAAGCCAAAGCTTGGATTTTTCCTACTTCTACCCGACGAAAGTGCAACCGCGCTTCACGAAAGCTTCCTTATTTTATCTCCTCTACAACATACTCAAGTTTGAAGCCGCGAAGCCGAGGATTTGGAAGCCGCATCTTGCCGAGGTCAAAAGCTCAAGTTTCCGACGAATACCCGTTCTTCCTTTGTGCGTTTTCTTCGCGTTTAGGTGAGTCTTCTACACTACAACACCCCCTACGGCTAAATCAATTCCTTTATTTATGCAACACCAATAAATGCTCAATAAATGCTTGGAATGGAATGATTGCTTGCTTGAATGCCTTGGATATTGAATGTCATGATTTGAATGCCATAAATGCTAGATAGATGCTAGGGTTGAGAAATTGGTGAATGGTTGTTTGAGAATTGATTGGAATTGTAAATGCTTGGTATTGAATGATGGTGAAACCTATGGGTAACCTATTGACTATAGGAGCATCATGTAGAGTCATGATGGGCATGCATTGCATTGATGGAAAATGATAAACTAATCACGTGAACTTGAATATCGAATGAAATGGGAATTGGAATTGTCGATTGAACTATGAAACCAATGTGGGTTAATAAATACGCCTAAGGCATGAGAATGTGAATGAAAGCCAAAGGGCAGAATGAAAATTTGTAAGCTAAAAGCTAATGACCGGCAATGAAGCCCGAGTACGGTGATGTCCCATTCAAAGGGAATCCGCGATCCATCGAACTATCGGCCTCAAGGCATGAGATTGTAAAGTGTAATTCAACTTGGGAATGCGGACTTGGTTGTAGAATGACATGTACTAGGAACATTAGTGTGACCGATGCTTATCCTCGACTACCTCTGTTTTCCACCTGATGGTTAATTCCAGGTGAGGTTCTATTATTGGGAGCGGTAGGAGGCTACAAAGATAGCGAATCCCCGCATTGGCTCGAGACCGCATCTTGGGCATAGCAGTGTCATGCGTACCCATGCACTCGTGGCTACCTCGGCATGAGAGGCGTCTTGTGTTTGACGGTCCAACTCCCCGAGAGATTTGTTTAGATACCGGTATGAGTTGCATATAAGCCAACGAGGGATACAGACTTATACGTGACGTATAGGCCCGAGGTCATCGTGTGGTGAGGTTTAGTGCAGTTCTTGAGGAGGCGGGATGATATTGTTCATGGTCACGCAGTAGCTGAGGGGTTAAAGGGCTGCTAGAGGATAAGTATGAATACAAGGTCAAGTATCGAGTCCTTGCTCCCTAAGGGTGCCTAGGGGTCTAGACATTTGCATCATGTAGGTTGCACTCATGCACTGATATCACCTTGCTATACTGTCTGCTATGCTAACCTTGCAGGCGGTAGACCCCTTGTAGTCTTTTCTGCAGGGCGGTCTACCGAGTTCTCTAAACCCAGGTACGTTTTTCTTCTTCTTCGCCTATAGCCGTAGTTGTTGATTTCTCATACCAGCTTTGCTGATGGACTTTGTTTTCTTTCTTCTTCTCTTTCTCCCCTGCTATCTCTACTCCGGACCCTATGTTTTGTGCATTTGGCGAGAGTAGACGGGGTGGGACAGGTTCCTTGAGTAGGAGCTCTTCAGGACGGACACAGAGCCGGATATTTTGGAGCAGTACTCAGCCATAGCTTAGGCTAGATTAGCTCACTCTTTTGACCAGACACCTGTAGCCCTTCGAGGCGATATCTTGTATATGTTCGTTTATATTTCCCGAGCTTACATGTATATTTTGGCCATTGCTGGTCATTCTTTTGTAACTTCTGATGCTTTACTCTGATCTATATATATCTATTCCATCTTCCGCTGATTTACTTATCTGTTGCCTTCATCTGTCTAATGAACCTGTGCTTGAAGTATTCTCTTAAATGTTATTGCATATCATTTCTGAGACCCGATTCTAGGGAGATGTTAGTCTTTTGCCCTCTTTGGACAATTGATTAATATCCCCGAAAATTGGGGTTCTCACAGTTGGTATCAGAGCATTTGGTTAACTCTAAGTCTAAACAACTTAGAGGATCTTCGGACTATGGGTGAGGACCCCTCTTGTCTTCGAATTTGCTTGATGTCCTTTGTCCGTGCATGTAGCGTAGACTCGTGCGTATGTTCTTTCTTTGAATTGCTTGCTTCTCTTGTTTCTTTCGTCGTTCGCCATGAACTCACTAAGTGTGTTGTTTCCTTTTGAAGGAACATGGCTGGACGTGGTCGTGGCCGTGGTGTTGTTCTTCCCCTGGTTGATGAGGCTTCGAGTGCCGGTGCTCCGATTGGTACTCCCCCAGTGTTTCAGATGGACCCGGGCATGTTTGCCCAATTGCTTGAGGCGGCTAGAGGAGAGCCGAGGGTCAATTTGGAAGACCCATTTGCTAAGAGAAATAAGTCATACAAGGATCTGGGAGGATTGGTATTTAATGGAAGTGGAGGAGTGAAAGGAGCGTCTGAGTGGTTGACTAAGTGTAACCGCATATTTGATTTGATGAAGTTGGATGGAGTCCCTAGAAGGGAGTTGGCCACCCACAACCTTAGTGGCCGGCGTTGCTTTGGTGGACGGCCATTGAGACGTCAGTTGAGTTGGGATTGTATGAGTGGACTACATTTGAGAAAGCATTTCGGGACAAGTTTATCCCAAATTCGATGACGAAGGTGTTGGTAAAGGAAATTCTTGGACCTGAAGCAGGGCAATCTCACGGTGGTTGAGTATGCCAATAAGTTTGATGACTTGTCAAGGTATGCTCCTCTTCTTGTTTCCACCCCCGAGGCTAGAGTGGAAAGGTTTGTGGATGGGTTGGATCCCTACATTAGTGATCGCTTGGTGGATCACGAGAGTGATAGTATGGAGAGGATTTTGGACTTGGCCCTTAAATGGAAAGGAAGAGCCTAGAAATCCGTGCCATGAGGAAGGCACAGAGGATAGACTTTGGTCGTCAGATGGAGGCCAAGAGAGCCCGAGGAGAGTTCTTTGGTAGAGCCGCAGTTCCGTCCCCCTCCCCAGCAGCTTGCCCCGCAGCCTTTTGTTCAGAGAGCTGGTTTGCCTTACAGAGGTGTCCAGCAGAGACTTCTTCCCCCACCCCCAGTTGTTGCTGCTGCCCCAGTTGGACAGAGAGGTCCCGCTGTTCAGGTGCCACCTGCACCTATTGGTCAGCCCAGAGCTTGTTTCCGTTGTGGTCAGGCGAGACACTCTTGGAGAGATTGTCGTTCTCCGAATGTTTTGCCCGGTTGGACCGACAGGCGTCAGTTTCCCCCTCCCCCTCCTGGTGGTCCCCCGAGGGCCCGCGTGTTTGCTGCTTTGCCTGGTCCCGCTGGTTTGGAAGGTACTATTCGTGTTAGTGATTATTCTTTCAAGGTGTTATTTGATTCCGGTGCATCCCATTGCTTTATATCCCGTGCATTTGTTTTGACTCGTGGTTTGAAGATTTATGTGTTGTCTCCCCCTTGGTATGTCGGTACACCGACTAGAGGAGAAGTTGCTTTGCATGAAGTTGTTCGTGGATTTGAATTATCTTTTCTTGGGAGGACCTTCAAGCTTAACCCGTTGGTTGTTAACTTTGAGGGCTTTCAACTTATTCTTGGCATGGATTGGTTGGGGAAATACGGAGTATCTTTGGACTGTGGACGACGTCGGGTCATCGTAGAGACTCCTGGTCTTCCACGGATCGAGTACCCTTGTACGACCTCTGGTGATGCGATACTCACTAGTTACTTGTGTACTCTTGAGGCGACCCCTAGGGAACTTCACGAGGTGCGAGTTGTTAGAGAGTTCGTTGATGTTTTTAACGAGATTACAGGACCTCCTCCCAAGCGAGAGGTAGAGTTTCGTATTGATTTGATTCCAGGCTCGGCTCCCGTTGCTAAGTCGGCCTATCGCCTTGCCCCCAAGGAGCTAGAGGAGATGAAGAAGCAGTTAGAGGAGATGCTTACGAAGGGGTAAGTGCATGTTTTCCTTGGTGTCTTGTGTTTTTGGTGTGACTCGTTGTGCTATCCCTTAGTGGGTGTGTTTGTGCCTTTTTAAGGTGTGTATACTCTTTAGCAGGTTTATCCGACATAGTAATTCACCATGGGGCGCACCTGCTATCTTCGTGAACAAGAAGGATGGGTTTGAGGATGTGTGTAGATTACAGAGAATTGAACAAGGTGACGATTAAGAACAAGTACCCACTACCTCGGATTGACGACATGTTGGATCAGCTACAAGGAGCGTCGTGGTTTTCTAACATTGATTTGCGAACTGGATTCCATCAGTTGGGTGTTGAGGAGAAGAGTATTCCTCTCACGGCTTTTCGGACGAGATATGGATCGTATGAGTTCCCAGTGATGCCATTTGGATTGACGAATGCTCCGGCCTTCTTTATGGATTTGATGAACAGAGTTTTCCGGCCCTACTTGGACAAGTGTGTGATAGTCTTCATTGATGATATTTTGGTGTTTTCAAGGAACGAGAGAGATCATGAGGAACATTTGAGATTGGTTTTAGAAACGTTGAGGAATCACGAGCTATATGCAAAATATGACAAGTGTCGGTTTTGGGAGCGTAAGGTAAAATTTCTTGGACACGTGGTCAGTGAGCATGGTATTGCAGTGGATCAGGATAAGGTGAAAGCAGTTAAGGATTGGAAGACGCCCCAGAATGCGACGGACATCAGAAGTTTCCTTGGATTGGCAGGCTACTATCGGAGGTTTATAGAGAAGTTTTCACTGATTTCAGCTCCTTTGACTAAGCTGACGAGAAAGGATGTGAGATTCATTTGGACAGAGGATTGTGAGAGGGCATTCCAAGAACTGAAGGTGAGATTGACTACAGCTCCAGTTTTGACTATCCCAGTGCCCGGAGGTAAGATGGTGGTTTTTACGGATGCTAGTGGTACTGGCTTGGGATGTATGTTGATGCAGAATCAGAAAGTGGTGGCGTATGGGTCTAGGCAGTTGAAACCCCATGAGAGGAGGTACCCTACTCATGACTTGGAATTGGCAGCAGTTGTGTTTGCGCTGAAGATTTGGAGGCACTATCTCTATGGAGAGAAGTTTGACTTGTTTACGGATCACAAGAGTTTGAAGTACCTGTTTTCCCAGAAGGATTTGAATTTGAGACAGCAGAGATGGGTAGAATTTCTTGGAGGATATGATTTTGACATCTTGTATCATGAAGGCAAGGCCAATGTAGTGGCAGACGCTCTCAGTAGGAAGTATCTATTTTGTTCATTCTTGTTGTTGAAGGAGTACGAGTGTTTGGAGGAACTATCGTGTTATGATTTGACTAGAGAAGGAAAGTCTGGCAGTGTTCGACTGTGTTCTTTGGTTATTGCCCCGACTTTGGTATCCCGTGTTGTGAGTGCTCAGGTGAAGGACCCCAAGCTTGTTGCTAAGCTGGAAGGATTGGTGGATGATGTTTTAGATGAATGCCCGTCGGAGTGGCATGTTGGTAAAGATGGTGGTCTGAGGTTCAGAGGTAGACTTTGTGTCCCAGATGATCCGGAAGTGAGGAGAGAAGTGTTGTATGAGGCTCACCGTTCTAAGTTTGCTATCCACCCCGGAGGTGTGAAGATGTACCAGGATTTAAAGGGGTCTTTTTGGTGGGAAGGTATGAAGCATGATGTGGCGGAGTATGTTTCAAGGTGCTTGACCTGTCAGCAGGTGAAAGCAGAGTATCAGAAGCCTGGTGGATTGTGTCAGTCGTTGGAGGTGCCCCAGTGGAAGTGGGAACACATTTCTATGGACTTTGTGGATGGGTTTCCGAGATCCCGGAGGGGTAATGAATCGATTTGGGTGATTGTATGTCGGTTGACGAAGGTTGCTCATTTTCTACCGGTTCCTTCGAAGCGGAATTCGAGGATGCTAGCGGAATTGTATGTTAAAGAGATTGTTAAGTTGCATGGTGTGCCTACTACGATCATTTCAGATAGAGACCCTTGTTTTGTTTTAGCTTTTTGGAGGAGTTTGCACGAGAGGTTTGATACGAAGCTGGCCCCCAGTTCGGCCTATCACCCCCAGACAGACGGACAGACGGAAAGGGTAAACCAGATCATGGAGGACATGTTGAGAGCTTGTGTGTTGGATTCGGGTGGTGCTTGGGAAGATCATTTGCCTTTAGTTGAGTTCGCGTACAACAACAGTTATCAGAGAACGATAGGAATGGCCCCGTTTGAAGCTTTGTATGGACGTCCTTGTCGCTCACCAGTGTGTTGGGGTGAGGTTGGTGATGGAGTTCTACTTGGCCCCGAGATGATTAGAGATACGTCTGCTCAGATTAAGTTGATTAGAGAGAGGATGAAGGCTGCTCAGAGCCGACAAGCTAGCTATGCAGATGCTAGGCATCGGAAGGTTGAGTTTCAGGTGGGTGACTATGTGTTTTTGAAGGTATCACCAATGAAAGGTGTACGGAGGTTTGGAATCAAGGGAAAGTTGTCCCCGAGATTTGTTGGCCCGTTTCCTGTGCTTCAGAGGATCGGAGAAGTAGCTTATAAGCTTGAGTTGCCCCCGAGCATGCAAGTGCACAATATGTTTCATGTTTCAATGTTGAGGAAGTGTTTGAGGGATCCCAGTCAGGCGATACCCCACACGGAGATTGAGATGGTTGATGATTGCAGCTATACAGTGAGGCCTTTGGCTATTTTGGATTCGGACACGAGGAATACCCGCAACAGGCGGATTGGACTTGTGAAGGTTCAGTGGAGTGAGGATCCGGGTGACGTGACATGGGAGCTTAGAGACCTCATGGAGCGGATGTACCCAGAGTTGTTCGGTTTCCCGTCTTCCTCCAGCAGACGAGTGACCCGTAGCTCGAGGACGAGCTAGTTTTAAGGTGTGTATGATGTGAGACCCTCTATTTTAGCATAATTAAATATTGAAATGAAATGCTTGAAAATTTAAAAATTTAGAAAACTGGGAGTCCGAGCGGGTTTGCTCTTGAAAACCCAGGTAAATTGAAAATGAAAAGATGAAAACTTGTGGAAAAAGGATTGGAAACTTGCACGTTAGGTTTTGGACTTGGTTTGGACTAGGTTGCTTGGGGATGCGCGCCCGAACACGCGAGATTGGAAGCCCGAACTTTGCAGCTGAGAAAAGCTGATTTTCTTGCTCTTTACGGTTTAATCTTGGCACTTTACGGTATCGATACCGTAAAGTTATGCCGTAAAATTCATCCAGAGAGTTCTAAATATTTTCCGGCTTAATCTTCAGAGCTTCCGGCATAATCGAAATTCCTTACGGCATAATTATACCGTAAGGTCAAATAGTTAAAATCTACTGGAAAAACTTTACGGCCTCGATATTACGGTATAGATACTGTAAATTTGCATTTTTATACCGTAAAACACCTCGCAGATCTGAAAAATAAAATTTGCTAAAACTTAAAGTGTGACCCCCTAACCCACTCCTTTCTATACTAAGCCCCTCCTATGGCCCTCTATTGTTCCTAAACTCCTTCTAAAGTACACAAGAGCCCCTCTTGCCCTCTCATTTGTCTATCTTCTCTAAATCAACAAAACCCCTCCACCATTGTTGAAGAAGCTAAAGCTTGGATTTTTCCTACTTCTACCAGACGAAAGTGCAACCCCGCTTCACGAAAGCTTCCTTATTTTATCTCCTCTACAACATACTCAAGTTTGAAGCCGCGAAACCGAGGATTTGGAAGCCGCATCTTGCCGAGGTCAAAAGCTCAAGTTTCCGACGAATACCCGTTCTTCCTTTGCGCGTTTTCTTCGCGTTTCGGTGAGTCTTCTACACTACAACACCCCCTACGGCTAAAATCAATTCCTTTATTTATGCAACACCAATAAATGCTCAATAAATGCTTGGAATGGAATGATTGCTTGCTTGAATGCCTTGGATATTGAATGTCATGATTTGAATGCCATAAATGCTAGATAGATGCTAGGGTTGAGAAATTGGTGAATGGTTGTTTGAGAATTGATTGGAATTGTAAATGCTTGGTATTGAATGATGGTGAAACCTATGGGTAACCTATTGACTATAGGAGCATCATGTAGAGTCATGATGGGCATGCATTGCATTGATGGAAAATGATAAACTAATCACGTGAACTTGAATATCGAATGAAATGGGAATTGGAATTGTCGATTGAACTATGAAACCAATGTGGGTTAATAAATACGCCTAAGGCATGAGAATGTGAATGAAAGCCCAAAGGGCAGAATGAAAATTTGTAAGCTAAAAGCTAATGACCGGCAATGAAGCCCGAGTACGGTGATGTCCCATTCAAAGGGAATCCGCGATCCATCGAACTATCGGCCTCAAGGCATGAGATTGTAAAGTGTAATTCAACTTGGGAATGCGGACTTGGTTGTAGAATGACATGTACTAGGAACATTAGTGTGACCGATGCTTATCCTCGACTACCTCTGTTTTCCACCTGATGGTTAATTCCAGGTGAGGTTCTATTATTGGGAGCGGTAGGAGGCTACAAAGATAGCGAATCCCCGCATTGGCTCGAGACCGCATCTTGGGCATAGCAGTGTCATGCGTACCCATGCACTCGTGGCTACCTCGGCATGAGAGGCGTCTTGTGTTTGACGGTCCAACTCCCCGAGAGATTTGTTTAGATACCGGTATGAGTTGCATATAAGCCAACGAGGGATACAGACTTATACGTGACGTATAGGCCCGAGGTCATCGTGTGGTGAGGTTTAGTGCAGTTCTTGAGGAGGCGGGATGATATTGTTCATGGTCACGCAGTAGCTGAGGGGTTAAAGGGCTGCTAGAGGATAAGTATGAATACAAGGTCAAGTATCGAGTCCTTGCTCCCTAAGGGTGCCTAGGGGTCTAGACATTTGCATCATGTAGGTTGCACTCATGCACTGATATCACCTTGCTATACTGTCTGCTATGCTAACCTTGCAGGCGGTAGACCCCTTGTAGTCTTTTCTGCAGGGCGGGTCTACCGAGTTCTCTAAACCCAGGTACGTTTTTCTTCTTCTTCGCCCTATAGCCGTAGTTGTTGATTTCTCATACCAGCTTTGCTGATGGACTTTGTTTTCTTTCTTCTTCTCTTTCTCCCCTGCTATCTCTACTCCGGGACCCTATGTTTTGTGCATTTGGCGAGAGTAGACGGGGTGGGACAGGTTCCTTGAGTAGGAGCTCTTCAGGACGGACACAGAGCCGGATATTTTGGAGCAGTACTCAGCCATAGCTTAGGCTAGATTAGCTCACTCTTTTGACCAGACACCTGTAGCCCTTCGAGGCGATATCTTGTATATGTTCGTTTATATTTCCCGAGCTTACATGTATATTTTGGCCATTGCTGGGTCATTCTTTTGTAACTTCTGATGCTTTACTCTGATCTTATATATATCTATTCCATCTTCCGCTGATTTACTTATCTGTTGCCTTCATCTGTCTAATGAACCTGTGCTTGAAGTATTCTCTTAAATGTTATTGCATATCATTTCTGAGACCCGATTCTAGGGAGATGTTAGTCTTTTGCCCTCTTTGGACAATTGATTAATATCCCCCGAAAATTGGGGTTCTCACAACTCTGTAGCCAAAACTGACTTTGCCTCGACAAATGTCTCGCAATTGGGCTCATACGTCTCGCAACCTAGCAAATTTGGGTGTGCGAGACGTGGGTCCAAATTACTTAGAACATCTCGTAAAATTCTTAACACATCTCGCAAATATGGGATTTTAGTGGTGCGAGATGTGAGCTCAAAAAATAACACAACGTCTCACACTATCCTAGATATGTCTCGTAAACCCCCCGGTTTTGGTGGTGCAAAACATCTAGAACAAAAAACCACAAAAATGCCGAAAACCACATGAAACCTATCCGAATCACTTCTAAAACTTCCCAAACATCTAGAAACACTCTTAGAACATCAACTCACCATTCAAACAGGCTCCTACACCTCCCAATCAAGATCTGACACCCTTAAACCATGATTACTGGAAAATGAACTAAGGAACAACCGAATGAACTATAGGATAAAAATTGAATTACAACCAAAAATTACACAACTTATACAAGTTTAAAATATGGCAAACATGCTGAAAAATACCAAAAAGTAGAGAT
Source organism: Philhelius festivus (assembly GCA_963931855.1). NCBI lineage: Eukaryota > Metazoa > Arthropoda > Insecta > Diptera > Syrphidae > Philhelius > Philhelius festivus. The sequence goes on along the minus strand of CAWVOZ010000138.1, from coordinate 4,767 downwards.
GTTACCATCTCCCCTCCTTAGGAATTTTTTTCCCTGAAAATCAACAACTATAGCCTCAATACAAGATTATCCAAAGGAGATTACTATAAATCTAAAATATCAATATCAAGAACATATCCAACCTAAAGAAATAACTAGTAACACACCAAGCACTACTAAAGTTAAAAAAATATAAAACGAAAGCATAGAGCTCCACAAAACTATGCTCCACTAGCCACTCCCTCCTGAGGGTTCAAAGCAAACACTCTCCCTTGAGTTGGAATCACTGGAACTGGAACACCTGAACCAATGCACTATTCACTAGTTGCAGAGTGAATAGCTTATCATTTATCTGATAAACTTGTCATCCTGCTTGTTGACTTCTTTGCTAATTTTGACCACCAACATTCACATTGGCTTCTCCCTTGAACTCCGGATTAGGACAATCCACTGCACAATGACCTCTTTCTCTACACTTATAGCAATAACCTCTAAACCGTCTTCCTTGTTGTTGTTTCTCTCCATTAGTCTTGAACTTCTCCCAAGAGTTTCCATTGTTCTTGTTGAACCGACCTTGACACTTACCATTCTCATTCTTCTTTTCCTCAACCACTTCCTTGGCCTTGACTTCTTCTATAACCTTAGTCTCTTTCACCTTAGGTTTGGGTACCACTCTCTCTACAGTACAAGTACTCTCAACACATGTATTGTACTCAGAAAATAAACTAGCCGACACCCTTGTCTTAATCTCATCTCTTAGACCATTCTTAAACATGCAACACTTCCTAGTCTTATTGGTCATATCCTAATCCAAAGCAAAGTATGATAACTCCCTTATTAGCTTCATACTCATATATTTCTGTCAAAGATTTAACAACTCACGCTCCATTGCGTTCTTAGCTGTCTCAAGAATAAATATCACATTAAATTATCTTTCAAACTCAGCCCAGGTCAAAATATCTTACTCCACATCCATAGTCACTGATTTTCACCACTCCCAAGCACTTCCTTCAAGATTAAACACCACCAACATTTGTTGATCAATCACATCAACTCTCAAAACTACAAATGTCTTCATCATAGAACCTTTCCATCTCATAGCCTCTGTAGCACTAACTTTCCCCACAAACGGTGGAGGTTTGATCTTATTGAAACTTTCAACTATCTTTGTCTATTTCTCTAACAAATCAATCACTGGTGTCACTGTAGCCACTGCCGATCCTTTTATTCCAATATCGTACTGAACTCCAATAGAACCACGAACAGGTGTCATAGTCGTAGAAACTCCAGCCATCAAGTTAACTCTATTAGTCAACTCTCCAAGCTTACCATCAACACCTTCCATGAACTCTCCCATGTTTTTTAAATGAATTTTCTCTAAATTCATCATAGCTTTAGCCCAAGCCGGTGCTTCAGCAATGATCTCTTCAACACTCCTATCCGTTAATGCTTTCTCCTTGCTCTTAGCCGCTTGGCTTGGTTTTGTCGTCCTTGCTACCTCTGATGCTTTAAACTTAAAGTTTAAAATATGGCAAACATGCTGAGAAAATACCAAAAAGTATAGATGTTACAATCTCCCCTACTTAGGGATTTTCATCCCCGAAAATCAACAACCATAGCCTCAACACAAAGATTATCCAAAAGACATTACTATAAATCTAAAATATCAATGTCTGGAACATATTCAACCTAAATAAATAACTAGTAATGCACCAAGCACTACTAAATTAATAAAAAGAAAACAAAAGCATAAAGCTCCACAAAACTGTGCTCCACTAGCCACTCCCTCTTGAGGATTCAAAGCAAACACTTTCCCTTGAGTTGGAATCACTGGGAACGGAACACCTGAACCAACGCCACTATTCACTAGTTGCAGGGTGAATAGCTGACCATTTATCTGATAAACTTGTCATCCTACTTTTTGACCTCTTTGCTGATTTTGACCATCGACATTAACATTGGCTTCTCCCTTGAACTCCATATTAGGACAATCCACTGCACGATGAGCTCTTTCTCTATACTTATAGCAATAACCTCTGAATCGTCTTCCTTGTTGTTTTTGTTTCTCTTCATCTGTCTTGAACTTCTCCCAAGAGTTTCCATTGTTCTTGTTGAACCGACCTTGGCACTTACCATTCTCGTTCTTCTTTTCCTCAACCACTTCCTTGGCCTTGAATTCTTCGACAACCTTAGTCTCTTTCACCTTAGGTTTAGGTACCACTCTCTCTACGGTACACGTACTCTCAACACACCTACTGTACTCAGAAAATAAACCAGCCGACACCTCATCTTAATCTCATCTCTCATACCATTATTAAACATGCAACACTTCCTAGTTTTATTGATCATATCCAAATCCACAGCAAAATACGATAACTCCCTTAATATAGCTTCATACTCATATGTTGCCATATCCCCCTATCGAAGATTTAACAACTCATACTCCGCTGCATTCTTAGCTATCTCAGGAATAAATATCACATTAAATTATTTTTCAAACTCAGCCTAAGTCAAAACATCTTGCTCATCATCCATACTCACTGATTTTCACCACTCCCAAGCACTTCCTTCAAGAATGACACTGCCAGCATTTGTTGATCAATCACATCAACTCTCAAAACTACAAATGTGTTCTTTATAGAATCTTTCCATCTCGTAGCCTCTGTGGCGCTAACTTTCCCCACAAACGTGGAGGTTTGATCCTGCTGAAACTTTCAACTGTCTTCGTCTATTTCTCTAACAAATCAATCACTAGTGTCACTGTAGCCACTGCCACTCATTTTATTACACTATCGTACTGAACTCCAATAGAACCATGAACAGGTGTCACAGTCGTAGAAACTCCAGCAATTGAGTTAACTATTTCAGTCAACTCTCGATGCCTACCATCAACACCTTCCACGAACTCTCCCATGATGCTGAAATGAATTTCCTCCAAATTCATCATAGTTTTAGCCCAAGCCGGTGCTTCCGCCATGATCTCTTCAACACTCCTATCGGGTAATGCTTTCTCCTTGCTCTTAGCCGCTTGGCTTGGTTTTGTCGTCCTTGCTACCTCTGATGCTCTACCAGCAGAAGCTACGTTTCTTCTAGTATTAACCATATGAAGTATCCACATCAAAGTAATTAATCATTAGCGGCAATTTCTGGAATAATAAGCAAAACAACTTAAGAAAAAACAAAATATTAAAACATCCAAAATACAACAACAACCTTATTCAAGACAACCTAATCAACTCTAAGGTGTTTAAGGATCCTATCTTATGTTCCATAAGTTATACACTTGCCCATAAGATCGATGAACATGGCTCTAATACTATTTTGTAATGAATCAATTTCATATCAACACCCTGCATGTATGCCAATGTAAAATTAGGCTAATCCAGTATATAATAATCATGATATACCACCATGGTACCCCCATAACCCTTAGACACAATTGTTAGGTTACTAATGTACATAAGAAGCATAGCATCAATATAACATATAAGCATCCCAAAACAAATACAAGTAAGGCTCTAACACAATACTAACAAAAATAAATATCATATGTATTAAATATCAATATCCCGATAACATCTTACTATAAATAAAATGTTATAACATAATAATTCCAATGAAGCGACACAGATTACTAAATAAATATGCAACTGTCTTTGGGTACACGACTTGACATCCAAGTACTCCAACACCACTCCGTAGCTATATCAATGTTAAAATACTTAACATGTAAAATAAATTGAGGGTTAACCTCTATCATGAACACAAACCCCTTGACCTATCTACTAGGGATCGGCCCAAGGTAATAAATCAAACAATAGATAATCATGCAATAAGAATAAACAGATGTCATTAAAGATAGAGTCAATTATCAATTATCAATATTTTACTAGCATTAACATGCTCATTAGTGTCATTACCAATATCCATACTAAGAGATAGTCTAGGTAAACTAAGTCAAGTCCAAGTTATTTGGGTATACACAACCTCCACCATTAAGTATACACATCCTCAATTAATAGAGTTTACACATCCCCGGGTAAAGAGTTTACACATCCTTTACATAGGTACACACAGTCCTTATAGTGAAGTTTACACAACCTTCACAATTAACCTAAGCATACCAAGTCTCTTATCAAGGCATTATCTCATTACCTACTATGGCCAATTACACATAATTCCAACTAACAGGTAATTTATGTCATTATATCCAAATCATCATCCCTACACAATCGTAATTAAGTTATAGGTGTCTAATTATACCTATTACGAGTTAATTATATCACCTACAGGTTATCTACATATTATTAAGCCTCACGGTCATCAACTTAGTTATATACTCCAAAGATTACATCTTTATAGGTTATTTGATCAATTACATTCAATTTCAAGATTTTGATCAAGAACTAATAGGGAATCGTGAATCCACGAGAACAATTCATGATAGGAACATGATTATATGAAAGAGAAGAGAAGATTATTCAAATCACTACACAAGATAAGAAATCTGATATATATAGCAATGTTTAAGAGTAATCATGCCTTAGATTGATGAATAAGATGATGAAGATGATAAACCAAGAAGAAGAACATGTTTTCCAAGCTTTGATATCCAAGATTGCTCCAATTCTCTCCCATAAGTTTCTCCTAGGTTTCCCTGAGGATCTCCTGTCAAAAATAAGGTTTAGGGATGAGTTTAGGGGTTTTATGTAGAAAATTGACTAGAATTCTATGTGAACTCCATAGCTAAAACTGACTATACCCCGACAAACATCTTGCAATTGGGCT
>CAWVOZ010000137.1:12500-22104 GCA_963931855.1 Philhelius festivus | reverse complement strand
AATAATAATAATAATAATAATAATAATAATAATAATAATAATAATAATAATAATAATAATAATAATAATAATAATAATAATAATAATAATAATAATAATAATAATAATAATAATAATAATAATAATAATAATAATAATAATAATAATAATAATAATAATAATAATAATAATAATAATAATAATAATAATAATAATAATAATAATAATAATAATAATAATAATAATAATAATAATAATAATAATAATAATAATAATAATAATAATAATAATAATAATAATAATAATAATAATAATAATAATAATAATAATAATAATAATAATAATAATAATAATAATAATAATTTTTTTTTTTTTTTTTTTTTTTTTTTTTTTTTTTTTTTTCCTTTAAGGGAAGCGGGAGAAATGCTTGATGCACCATAAGGAGGCCTTTTTGGCGTTGACCCACTGACCATCCCCGTGTGTCGGACTCGTCCAAACCGACTAAAACTCCTCCATAACCCTTTTTGGCTTCTGACCCACCCCCCCGGGACCGCTCTTTGCATTACTTCAGGGGGGCTGTCATATTTCCCTCACGGGATTTCTCGTTATATAACGGGCTCAACTGTTTCCCGGTCATTTTCTTCTTCTCTTTTTTTTTTTTTTTTTCTTCTGAGAATATGTTCTTCAAAGGGGGTCCTGTTGTACTACCCTTTGTAGGCTCACGCTGTTTCGCGGAAGTGCTCTTCCTCTCTTTTTTTTCTTCTGAGAAGGTGGCTGGCGTACATACAGATCCTGTTCCAGTTCTGTTCGCTGGCTAACATCTTTTCGACAATGTTGTCTGGAGTGATGATGCCGATGTTTCCCTCCAGTTCTTCTCTTTCGGACTCCCATCTGCTGCAGGCAAAGAAGGTATGTTGCACGTCATCTTCTTGAGAGTCACCGTACTGGCAGGCTGGACTGCTCGTTTTGCCGATCCTGTGGAGAAAGGCGTTGAAGTATCCGTGTCCGGTGAGTAACTGGGTGATGTAATAGTTAACCTCACCGTGTTTCCGGTCCATCCACTCAGCCACGTTCCTGATCAGCCTCGCCGTCCATCGTCCTCTGCTTTCCGAGCTCCAACGCTCTTGCCACTTCTGTTTAGTCAGCTGCTTCGCCTCCTCTGATGCCGCATCCACTCCGATTTCCGCCTTTTTGTCATAGACGTACTTCCTTTCCGTCGCTAAGAGGTCGATAGGAGTCACTCCAGCGACTACAAGGACGGCTGGTTCCGACACCGTTCGGTAAGAGCTGGCCACACGTAGAGCTCCGCATCTTTGGACTGCCGCCATCTGTCTCCGGTACTTCTCCTGCTTAAGTGCATCCGCCCAGATTTCACTACCGTACAGAAGGATGGAATGAGTTGTTGCCATTAATAACCTTCGCTTGCTGGCCGTTGGTCCCCCCACGTTCGCCATCAGTCTGCTCAGTGATGTAGTTGTTTTTGAGGCTCTTTCCGTTGCTGCCTTTATTTGTTGCCAGTAGGTAAGCTTTGTGTCGAGTCTCAATCCCAAATACTTCACCGCCACACTGCTTCTTATAACTTCGGACCCAATTTGGAAGTCGATTTGTGTGGAAATCCTCTTCCTCGTCAGAAGGACTATCTCTGTTTTTTCTGTAGCCAAACTTAGACCGTGTTCATCCATCCAGGACTGCACACGTCGCATGACCTGGTTCAGCTTCCACTGCGCACTTTCGGTATTTCTTGCCGTTATAACCGCGGCAATGTCATCTGCGTACCCTACCAGGAAGGTGTTTTCCGGCATGTCCATGCGAAGTATGCCGTCATATGAGACGTTCCACAGGTCGGGTCCCAGGATTGATCCTTGTGCTGCTCCGGAGGTGATTTGTTTTCTTCGAGTGCCTTCCGTGGTCTCGTAGATCAGCTCCCGGTCCCTTAGATAATCCTTCACAATCCGCAGGAGGTAGGCTGGGATGCTGAAAGTAATCTGCAGCGCGTTCAGCATGTCACTCCATCTGGCTGAGTTGAAGGCGTTTCTGACATCCAGAGTTGCCAGCACTACAATCTGCCTCGAGTGGTGATTTCCCTGTTGGGTGATTTGGGTGGCCTTCACTACCTCTTCTATGGCTCCGATCGTAGATTGGCCTTTCCTGAAGCCGTGCTGTCTTTCGGATAGGTCTCCCGCCGTCTGTACTGCAGCGGCGATTCGTGGTCTTAGCATCCTCTCCAAAAGCTTCCCTGCAGTATCAAGCATACACAGAGGTCTGTATGCAGCTGGTGAGTCTGGATCTCCTTTTCCTTTGCTGATAAGCACCAAACGTTGCGTTTTCCAGCTCTTGAGAAAGACCCCTTCCTCCAAGCAGCTGTTGAACATATTGAGCAAAATTTCTGGGCATGCTCGAGCGGTCACTTTCAGCACTTCCGTTGGTATCCCGTCAGGGCCAGGAGCTCTTTTATTTTTCGCAGTTTCCACGGCTGATCTCAACTCTTCTTCACTGAAAGGCGGTATATCCTGTCGTTGGGCCAATATGGTGTCGGGTGGCCGGACTGGGTGAGTTGGGAAGAGCGTGTCCACTATGTGCGTCATCTTTTCTTCATCCAAAGTAGTGCTGGCCCTCTGAGCTCCAAGTTTCCGCATCACAATCTTATAGCCTAGTCCCCAGGGGTCGCTGTTGATGTCTTGGCGGAGATCTTCCCATTTCTGTTTTTTGCTCGAATTGATGGCCTTCTTGAGCTCGGATCTCTTGGTTCTGAACTCCGCGAGGTCATCCTCTATTGGGGCAGCGTGTCTCCTCCGTCCCCTGGTGACTTTGCGTCTAAGTTGCAGACATCTTCTTCGAAGCTCGGCTATCTCATCTGTCCACCAGTATACGGAGTCTCTGTTTCTGTTTGGGCCTCTTTTCCTGGGCATTGAGGCGTCGCATGCTAGCCGAATTAGTTCCATCGTGGCTTCCGCTTTTTCTTCCGCAGATCCCCTAACTTCCAGAACAGCCGCTTTTCCCTCTTCTATAACGGAAGTGAAAATAGCTTCGTTCAGCTTGTTTATGTTCCATCTTGCAGCTTGGGCTTGGTTTCGATTGAAGGCTCGCTGGTTCCGTTCTAGATCGAAGACGATATACTGATGGTCACTGCCAGTGTAGTCTTCGATGACTCTCCAGTTTTTAATCTTTGCGGATGTGGGTTCCGTCGCGAAGGTCACGTCTGGGATTGTGCCTAAACAGCCAGGTCTCCTGAAAGTGGGGGTATTTCCTACGTTCACTACGTTCAAGCCACGTCGCGCTGCCATCTCGAGTATTTGCCTTCCTCGGGAGTCCGTAGTTGGCATACCCCATTCTTGTCCTCTGGCATTGAAGTCTCCGGCGACTAAGACTTCCCCATCAGTTTCGTTTAGAAAGTCCTCTAGATCTTCCAGTTTTTTGCGAAACTCTTCTACTCTGTCGGTTGGGCTGAAGTAGATACTTATTATTGTAAGATATCCACTTTTCTGATAATAATAATATAATAATAATAATAATAATAATAATAATAATAATAATAATAATAATAATAATAATAATAATAATAATAATAATAATAATAATAATAATAATAATAATAATAATAATAATAATAATAATAATAATAATAATAATAATAATAATAATAATAATAATAATAATAATAATAATAATAATAATAATAATAATAATAATAATAATAATAATAATAATAATAATAATAATAATAATAATAATAATAATAATAATAATAATAATAATAATAATAATAATAATAATAATAATAATAATAATAATAATAATAATAATAATAATAATAATAATAATAATAATAATAATAATAATAATAATAATAATAATAATAATAATAATAATAATAATAATAATAATAATAATAATAATAATAATAATAATAATAATAATAATAATAATAATAATAATAATAATAATAATAATAATAATAATAATAATAATAATAATAATAATAATAATAATAATAATAATAATAATAATAATAATAATAATAATAATAATAATAATAATAATAATAATAATAATAATAATAATAATAATAATAATAATAATAATAATAATAATAATAATAATAATAATAATAATAATAATAATAATAATAATAATAATAATAATAATAATAATAATAATAATAATAATAATAATAATAATAATAATAATAATAATAATAATAATAATAATAATAATAATAATAATAATAATAATAATAATAATAATAATAATAATAATAATAATAATAATAATAATAATAATAATAATAATAATAATAATAATAATAATAATAATAATAATAATAATAATAATAATAATAATAATAATAATAATAATAATAATAATAATAATAATAATAATAATAATAATAATAATAATAATAATAATAATAATAATAATAATAATAATAATAATAATAATAATAATAATAATAATAATAATAATAATAATAATAATAATAATAATAATAATAATAATAATAATAATAATAATAATAATAATAATAATAATAATAATAATAATAATAATAATAATAATAATAATAATAATAATAATAATAATAATAATAATAATAATAATAATAATAATAATAATAATAATAATAATAATAATAATAATAATAATAATAATAATAATAATAATAATAATAATAATAATAATAATAATAATAATAATAATAATAATAATAATAATAATAATAATAATAATAATAATAATAATAATAATAATAATAATAATAATAATAATAATAATAATAATAATAATAATAATAATAATAATAATAATAATAATAATAATAATAATAATAATAATAATAATAATAATAATAATAATAATAATAATAATAATAATAATAATAATAATAATAATAATAATAATAATAATAATAATAATAATAATAATAATAATAATAATAATAATAATAATAATAATAATAATAATAATAATAATAATAATAATAATAATAATAATAATAATAATAATAATAATAATAATAATAATAATAATAATAATAATAATAATAATAATAATAATTTTTTTTTTTTTTTTTTTTTTTTTTTTTTTTTTTTTTTTCCTTTAAGGGAAGCGGGAGAAATGCTTGATGCACCATAAGGAGGCCTTTTTGGCGTTGACCCATTGACCATCCCCGTGTGTCGGACTCGTCCAAACCGACTAAAACTCCTCTAAAAACCCTTATTGGCGTCTGACCTACCCCCCCGGGACCGCTTTTTGCATTACTTCAGGGGGGTTGTCATGTTTCCCTTTCAGGATCAACTTACGGGCTCAACTGTTTCCCGATCATTTTCTTCTTCTCTTTTTTTACTTCTGAGAATGTGTTCTATGTATCTGCCGATATTTTGCCAGTTTTGTTTGCTTTCTAGCATCTTCTCTACTATGTTGTCTGGAGTGATATAACACCCACGTTGTTTTGTAAGTTTAGGCGGGAGGAATTCCATCTACTACAGGAAAAGAAGGTATGGTTTACGTCATCTTCTGCAGAGTCCCCGTACTGGCAAGCTGGACTTTCCTTTTTGCCGATCTTATGGAGGAAGGCGTTGAAATAACCGTGTCCGGTGAGTAGCTGGGTGATGTAGTAATTAACCTCCCCGTGTTTCCGGTCATTCCACTCAGCCACGTTCCTGATCAGCCTGGCTGTCCATCTTCCTCTAGTTTCCGAGTTCCAGCGTTCTTGCCACTTCTGATTTGTAAGCTCTTTTGCTTCCTTAGATGCCGCTTCCGTTCCAATTTCCGTCTTTTTGTCGTGTACGTACTTCCTTTCAGCCGCTAGAAGATCGATGGGAGTCACTCCTGCGATTAAAAGGACGGCTGGTTCCGACACCGTTCGGTAAGAACTTGCTACTCGTAGGGCTCCTCGCTTCTGTACAGCTGCCATCTGCTTTCGATATTTCTCCTGCCGAAGTGCATCTGCCCAAATCTCGCATCCATAGAGAAGAATGGCATGCGTGATTGACATCAGAAGCCTACCCCCCCCGCTTGCTAGCTGTTGGACCTCCTACATTCGCCATTAGTCTACTCAGTGACGTTGTAACTTTTGACGCTTTTTCTGTTGCTGACTTTATCTGTTGCCAGAAAGTGAGTTTCGTATTTAATGTTATTCCCAGATACTTGACTGCCTCCTTGCTTTTTATGACTTCAGAGCCGATTTGGAAGTCGATTAAAGTTGGGATCCTCTTCTGTGTCAGAAGGACAATCTCGGTTTTTTCGGTAGCCAGGCTCAGACAATGTTCTTTCATCCAGAAATTTACTCGTCTCATGACCTGGTTCAGCTTCCGTTGCGCGTTTTCGCTGTCTTTTGCCGTTATCACCGCGGCAATATCATCTGCATACCCTACCAAGAAAGTATCTTCCGGCAATTCCATGCGAAGGATTCCATCGTAGGAGATGTTCCAGAGATCAGGTCCGAGGATTGAACCCTGCGCTGCTCCGGATGTGATTTGCTTCCTTCGTGGGCCTTCTGTGGTCTCATATATCAGCTCGCGATCCCGAAGATAGTTCTTCACTATTTTTAAGAGATAAGCTGGAATTTTGAAAGTATTTTCAAGGGCATTCAGCATATCACTCCACTTAGCTGAGTTAAAGGCATTTTTGACATCCAGAGTTGCTAGCAATACGATCTGTCTTGAGTAGTGGTTTCCCTGTTGGGCGGTTTGGGTAGCCTTTATTACTTCCTCGATAGCTCCGATCGTTGAGCGGCCTTTTCTGAAGCCATATTGCCTTTCTGATAAGTCTCCAGCTGCTTGTACTGCAGCGGTGAGTCTAGGTCTTAACATTTTCTCCAGAAGTTTTCCTGTCGTGTCTAGCATACACAGCGGTCTATACGCGGATGGGGAATCTGGGTCTCCTTTTCCCTTGCTGATTAGTACCAAACGTTGTGTTTTCCAGTTTTTGAGGAAAACTCCTTCCTCCAGACAGCTATTGTACATGTTTAGCAGGAGCTGAGGGCATACTCGAGCGGTCACTTTCAGTGCTTCCGTAGGGATTCCATCAGGTCCAGGGGCTCTTTTGTTTTGAAGGGATTTCACAGCTAGAAACAACTCTTCTTCACTAAAAGGCAATATTTCCTGTCGTTGGGCCAGTATGGTGTCGGGGGGCCGGACAGGGTGAGTTGGGAAGAGTGTGTCCACTATCTGCTTCATCTTTTCATCGTTTAGCATAGGAGTGGTCATCTTGGCTCCAAGTTTCCTCATGACAATCTTGTAACCTAGTCCCCAGGGGTCGCTGTTGACTTCGCGGCGAAGATCCTCCCATTTCTGTTTTTTGCTCAGATTTATGGCCTTTTTGAGCTCGGATTTTTTGCTTCGGAACTCCGCTAGATCTCCTTCGGTTTGCGTGGTATGTCTTCTTCTTCCCCTAGTGACTTTACGTCTAAGTTGCAGGCATCTTTTTCGGAGCTCGGCTATCTCTTCTGTCCACCAGTAGACAGGGTCCCTGTTCCTATTTCGGTTGGTCTTTCGGGGCATCGAGACATCACATGCGAGTCGGATGAGTTGAATGGTGGCTTCAGCCTTTATTTCCGCAGATCCTTCTACTCCTAAAACAGCTGCTTTTTCTTCTTCGATCACAGAGGTGAAAAGCTCTTCGTTGAGTCTATTCACATTCCATCTAGGGGTATACACCTGGTTCCGATAGGGAGATCGTTGTGTACTCTGTATTTCAAAGAAGATGTACTGGTGGTCACTGCCCGTGTAGTCTTCTATGACCTCCAATTTTGAATTTTAGCGGATGTAGATGCTGTCGCCAGTGTTATATCCGGAATAGTTCCTTCGCAGCCAGGTCTCCTGAAAGTGCACGAGTCTCCTACATTTGGCTACGATTAGGCCACGTCGTGCCGCCATTTCGAGTATTTGCTTTCCTCGTGAATCTGTGGTTCGCATTCCCCACTCCTGGGCTCTGGCATTAAAATCTCCTGCTACCAGGATCTCACCCTCAATGTTTGCCATAAAGTCCTCCAGGTCTTCCAATTTTTTTCTAAACTCATCGATCCGATCGTTTGGACTAAGATAAGTGCTTATTATAGTGAGCCCTTCGCATTTAACCCACACAAAACCTTGTTCTGCTCCATGACTTTTGATGGGGACTTTCTTCATGTCTGGGATCCATATAGCAGCAGTTCCTAAGAAGTCAGCAATCCAGTTGGGTCCTTCTTTGTCCTTGTATTGTTCACTGATGATAATTACATCAGCTTGTAGGTCTCCTTTGATTTTGGCCAGTAGATTGTCGGCTGTTTGACTTCTGTGGAGGTTTCCTTGTAGTATTCTGGTCATTGTGATATACTCTTCTTCGCTTTTTCAAGTGCTTCTCGAAACACTTGACATTTACCGGATCCGGGCACATGGTCCAGAGCTGCTTGTGAGGATTTTAGGTCCGCACAGATGCAACACTTTGGTGGATTTTGACACTCGCTTTTCCTATGGCCATTTTCGCCCGCAGTTGAAGCATAGTCCTTGTCCTTTCCTATCTACACCATTACATGTTGCCTGGAAGTGTCCGTATCCAAAGCATTTGAAGCATCGTTTGACTTCTGCCCTTCGTCGGATTCGGCATTGGATCCATCCAATTTTTATCCGAGCGGACTTAAGGAGCTCTCTAGCTGAGCTTGCACTCATTTGGAGTATAGCCATCTTCAGTGAACTTTTGTTCTTTCCTGTGATCGTGACCTGAAACTCAGTTGTGGGGTCAGAAACTTTTTCCTTTACTGCTTTTTTAACTTCTTCAGCTGTTGCTAGTTCATCCAAGTCTCTGATTTCGAGCGTTATTTTTTGTTCCAGGTTACGCACCGTAGCCCTGTTTCCTAGAATCTCTTTTAGAGACTTTCCAAAGGCTTCTTTGTTTTTCGTCTTTGAACCAAGCTCAAGGAGTACATGTCCAGTCTTTGTTTGGCGTACTGTCTTAACCACAGTTTCTGTTTCATCTGGGTTTACCTTTTCCCTGATTTCCCTTAAAATATCGACGTACTTATCATTTCCGTTCGGTTTTATGATTATCGCTTCTGGCTGAGGTTTTTTATACCTCTTCTTTTTTTTCTTCACTTTTGATCTTGTTTTAGAGCATCCTTGTGGTCTTTCCTCTGTTTTTTCTGAATTATTTTTCAAAACCTGAGAGTAGCTCAGCTGCGTAGCGTTTCCTGTAGGCGTAAGATCAGGGTTCTTTGTCGCTTTCCTTTTCTTTTTGTCGGAAACTTTTGCTAGCGGACTCGATGGTGGTCTCTTAGCTGAAGTTGAGGTTTTTTCCACTGATACCGTAATATTCGCAGATGTATCTGTAATCCTCGGTTCTGCCGTTATATTCGGTTGCTGCGTAAAGGGGCCTCGTTTCTCGTTTTCTCTGTTTTTGTTCCATTTCATTTTGTCAAACGATTCTTCGAGGGTTGCAATACCATTTTTAATGTCGAGGCTGATATTTTTTTGCTTTAGACATGCTTGCTTCATTGTTTTTATGACATTTATGCATTTTTGTAGCTCTTGCGATAGAATATCATATCTTTTCTCATCTATAGGGAGTTTTCCTAATGATGGGAGGTTTCCTTCGACATCACTTTTGTTTGGTGGTGCACTATTTCCCTCTTGCGCTATATCATTTTCCC
>CAWVOZ010000137.1:0-10000 GCA_963931855.1 Philhelius festivus | reverse complement strand
TTCTCTTTCGGACTCCCATCTGCTGCAGGCAAAGAAGGTATGTTGCACGTCATCTTCTTGAGAGTCACCGTACTGGGCAGGCTGGACTGCTCGTTTTGCCGATCCTGTGGAGAAAGGCGTTGAAGTATCCGTGTCCGGTGAGTAACTGGGTGATGTAATAGTTAACCTCACCGTGTTTCCGGTCCATCCACTCAGCCACGTTCCTGATCAGCCTCGCCGTCCATCGTCCTCTGCTTTCCGAGCTCCAACGCTCTTGCCACTTCTGTTTAGTCAGCTGCTTCGCCTCCTCTGATGCCGCATCCACTCCGATTTCCGCCTTTTTGTCATAGACGTACTTCCTTTCCGTCGCTAAGAGGTCGATAGGAGTCACTCCAGCGACTACAAGGACGGCTGGTTCCGACACCGTTCGGTAAGAGCTGGCCACACGTAGAGCTCCGCATCTTTGGACTGCCGCCATCTGTCTCCGGTACTTCTCCTGCTTAAGTGCATCCGCCCAGATTTCACTACCGTACAGAAGGATGGAATGAGTTGTTGCCATTAATAACCTTCGCTTGCTGGCCGTTGGTCCCCCCACGTTCGCCATCAGTCTGCTCAGTGATGTAGTTGTTTTTGAGGCTCTTTCCGTTGCCTGCCTTTATTTGTTGCCAGTAGGTAAGCTTTGTGTCGAGTCTCAATCCCAAATACTTCACCGCCACACTGCTTCTTATAACTTCGGACCCAAATTTGGAAGTCGATTTGTGTGGAAATCCTCTTCCTCGTCAGAAGGACTATCTCTGTTTTTTCTGTAGCCAAACTTAGACCGTGTTCATCCATCCAGGACTGCACACGTCGCATGACCTGGTTCAGCTTACCACTGCGCACTTTCGGTATTTTCTTGCCGTTATAACCGCGGCAATGTCATCTGCGTACCCTACCAGGAAGGTGTTTTCCGGCATGTCCATGCGAAGTATGCCGTCATATGAGACGTTCCACAGGTCGGGTCCCAGGATTGATCCTTGTGCTGCTCCGGAGGTGATATGTTTTCTTCGAGTGCCTTCCGTGGTCTCGTAGATCAGCTCCCGGTCCCTTAGATAATCCTTCACAATCCGCAGGAGGTAGGCTGGGATGCTGAAAGTAATCTGCAGCGCGTTCAGCATGTCACTCCATCTGGCTGAGTTGAAGGCGTTTCTGACATCCAGAGTTGCCAGCACTACAATCTGCCTCGAGTGGTGATTTCCCTGTTGGGTGATTTGGGTGGCCTTCACTACCTCTTCTATGGCTCCGATCGTAGAGTGGCCTTTCCTGAAGCCGTGCTGTCTTTCGGATAGGTCTCCCGCCGTCTGTACTGCAGCGGCGATTCGTGGTCTTAGCATCCTCTCCAAAAGCTTCCCTGCAGTATCAAGCATACACAGAGGTCTGTATGCAGCTGGTGAGTCTGGATCTCCTTTTCCTTTGCTGATAAGCACCAAACGTTGCGTTTTCCAGCTCTTGAGAAAGACCCCTTCTCCCAAGCAGCTGTTGAACATATTGAGCAAAATTTCTGGGCATGCTCGAGCGGTCACTTTCAGCACTTTCCGTTGGTATCCGTCAGGGCCAGGAGCTCTTTTATTTTTCGCAGTTTCCACGGCTGATCTCAACTCTTCTTCACTGAAAGGCGGTATATCCCTGTCGTTGGGCCAATATGGTGTCGGGTGGCCGGACTGGGTGAGTTGGGAAGAGCGTGTCCACTATGTGCGTCATCTTTTCTTCATCCAAAGTAGTGCTGGCCCTCTGAGCTCCAAGTTTCCGCATCACAATCTTATAGCCTAGTCCCCAGGGGTCGCTGTTGATGTCTTGGCGGAGATCTTCCCATTTCTGTTTTTTGCTCGAATTGATGGCCTTCTTGAGCTCGGATCTCTTGGTTCTGAACTCCGCGAGGTCATCCTCTATTGGGGCAGCGTGTCTCCTCCGTCCCCTGGTGACTTTGCGTCTAAGTTGCAGACATCTTCTTCGAAGCTCGGCTATCTCATCTGTCCACCCAGTATACGGAGTCTCTGTTTCTGTTTGGGCCTCTTTTCCTGGGCATTGAGGCGTCGCATGCTAGCCGAATTAGTTCCATCGTGGCTTCCGCTTTTTCTTCCGCAGATCCCCTAACTTCAGAACAGCCGCTTTTCCCTCTTCTATAACGGAAGTGAAAATAGCTTCGTTCAGCTTGTTTATGTTCCATCTTGCAGCTTGGGCTTGGTTTCGATTGAAGGCTCGCTGGTTCCGTTCTAGATCGAAGACGATATACTGATGGTCACTGCCAGTGGTAGTCTTCGATGACTCTCCAGTTTTTAATCTTTGCGGATGTGGGTTCCGTCGCGAAGGTCACGTCTGGGATTGTGCCTAAACAGCCAGGTCTCTGAAAGTGGGGGTATTTCCTACGTTCACTACGTTCAAGCCACGTCGCGCTGCCATCTCGAGTATTTGCCTTCCTCGGGAGTCCGTAGTTGGCATACCCCATTCTTGTCCTCTGGCATGAAGTCTCCGGCGACTAAGACTTCCCCATCAGTTTCGTTTAGAAGTCCTCTAGATCTTCCAGTTTTTGTGCGAAACTCTTCTACTCTGTCGGTTGGCGCTGAAGTAGATACTTATTATTGTAAGATATCACTTTTCTGATATAATAATATAATAATAATAATAATAATAATAATAATAATAATAATAATAATAATATAATAATAATAATAATAATAATAATAATAATAATAATAATAATAATAATAATAATATAATAATAATAATAATAATAATAATAATAAATAATAGAATAATAATATTAATAATAATAATAATAATAATAATCAATAATAATAATAATAATAATATAATAAGTAATAATAATAATAATAATAATAATAATAATAATAATAATAATAATAATAATAATATAAAGTAATAATAATAATAATAATAATAATAATAATAATAATAATAATAATAATAATAATAATTAATAATAATAATAATAATAATAATAATAATAATAATAATAATAATAATAATAATAATAATAATAATAATAATAATAATAATAATAATAATAAATAATAATAATACTAATAATAATAATAATAATAACTAATAATATAATAATAAATAATAATAATAATAATAATAATAATAATAATAATAAAATAATAATAATAATAAATTAATAATAATAATAATAATAATAATAATAATAATAATAATAATAATATAATATAATAATAATAATAATAATAATAATAATAATAATAAATAATAATGAATAATAATAATAATAATATAATAATAATAATATAATACTAATAATAATAATAATAATAATAATAATACTAATAATAATAATAGATAATAATAATAATAATAATAATAATAATAATAACTAATAATAATAATACATAATAATAATAATAATAATAATAATAATAATAATATAATAATAATAATAATAATAATAATAATGAATAATAATAATAATAATAATAATAATAATAATAATAATAATAATAATAATAACTAATAATAATAATAATAATAATAATAATAATAATAATAATAATAATAATAATAATAATAATAATAATAATAATAATAATAATAATAATAATAATAATAATAATAATAATAATAATAATATATCCCCCCCTTGGGATGAGCCGTGACGAGGCGGGGGGGCTTAAGCGCAAAATCCGTTAGGCCAATAAATATACTGAACTTAAAGTCAGATAATCGTATGCGCAACTAATTATCCCAACCCATATTTACTTATGGAGAGAAAAACTATGAAAATGCCAAACCTGACTGAAACAAATCGAGTAGGGATATCTACTCAAACGTCGGCAGCTACCGCGACTGCCGGCCCTGGCTTGGCTCCGGAAGGAGATGAGTCGCCAGCGGATCCCCATAATCACAACAGAGGCACAGCAATAGTCAATATTCACCCATTAGCAACACCTGCATCCAGTGTTTTGAGGAGCACACATTCCTTAACCACAAATGCGGGACTCCCAAGGCAGCGTATACAATGGTCAACAGAAATGAATAAATCCGTTATGCGCTGCTACTACATATCAACCAAAAATGAAACCGAACTCAACGTCTATAGAGCGGAAATGAGAAATCTCTTCATAATTGATTACCCGCAATATGGACACCTGACCGAACAAAATATAGCTGATCGAAGAAGAGCTATCACTTCCAGAAAACTTCTGAGTGATTATGAGTTAAATACCCTAAGGCAAGAAGTAATTCTCCACTTAAACAGAACACCAGAGTTTTCTGCGCAGCAAGCACACAACAATAACGCCGAACAATCTGAAAACCACACATCAGCTCCCACGCCTAATGATAACCAACCGCTAAGTCAAACTAACGACAACCCACTATTTAACACCTTAAATGAGCACTTCTCGGAAGCCCTTTTAGAATACGAGAATATCCATCCACTAGAAAGAGGAACTCTGCCAAAGTTGAATTCCTTTAGGGAAATTGAGCGACTAACCAATATTCTTAATACCCGGATTCTGCCACATCATATCTCAAATGAAACATCCTTCGAAAAACTGCACCTTTTACTGCATGTGTCTGCTGTTGCTGTCATAAAAACAATGGGAAAAAAAGTAAACCATACCCAGCAAGCAACTCCAGCTAGAACTCCAAAGGTACCGTACTGGGAAAAACGACTACAAAATAAAATCGAAAGGCTCAGAGCGGACATAGGAAGAATCACCGCGTTCCAAACTGGATGCAGAACTAAAAAGGTTAAAAAGCAAATCAAAGCTCTTTTATCCCCAACACAATACTTTCCACCAACATCAGCTGAAATTGTTGAGATAAAAGATCAAAAGGCACAGCAACTTGCAGCTTCAGCCAAGCGACTTGCTAGGTACAGAGAATCCAGGGAACGAAGAAGACAGAACAGATATTTTTCAATAAATGAAAGAGGGTTCTATAGGAATGCAACTAAGACAAGCGCAAACGTAGCCAATGGAGAGATCGCAAACATTGTTGTATTAGATAAGCAACATCTTTCTGGAAAGAAATCTGGGACAACCCGATAAGCCATGAATACGAAGCAGCCTGGCTAGTAAATGAGCGATACAGAAATGAAAACACTCCTGAAATGCCCTCATGCCCTGTCACTCAAGAGGAAGTTACTTCAGTTACCCAATTCGTCAGCAACTGGAAAGCTCCCGGACCAGACAGAATCCAAAACATCTGGATCAAAAAGCTCCCTGTTCTTCACAAATGTATAGCTAGGCACTTTACTGCTTGGCTTGAAGAACCTGATGAGATGCCTGCGTTTCTTATGCAAGGGAGTACATTCCTTCTTCCCAAGAGCAGTCCGAGTACAAACCCAGCGGGATACCGACCTATCACATGCTTGTCTACGATGTATAAGCTTTTCACCAAAATAATAACCAACCGAATATACAAGCATTGCGAAAACAACAACATTGTGACCGAAGAACAGAAAGGTTGTGCCAAGGAGTCACAGGGCTGTAAGGAGCAGCTAATCGTTGACACAATTGCAGTACGCCAAGCATTGCAAGGAAAACGGAACCTAAGTATGGCGTTTGTGGACTACAAGAAAGCATTCGATTCAGTCCCCCACTCTTATCTACATGAGATCTTGGAGATTTACAAAATTGATTCAAAGATAAGAAGATTCCTTAAGGTTATTAGTGAAAAATGGTGCGTAATCCTACATCTGGGAGGTAAAACCAGCGCAAAAATCAACATTAGAAGGGGGATCCTCCAGGGAGATGCTTTTAGCCCTCTATGGTTTTGCCTCTCACTAAACCCACTAAGTAACCTTTTGAAATCCCTAAACATTGGATTTACCAAAGGCTGAAACGGGTACGCAAACAATCAACCACTTGCTTTATGTGGATGATCTGAAACTTTATGCAAATGGTAAAGAAAAAGTCCATAGACTGCTAAATACAGTGAAGTGCTTCAGCAGCGACATAAAAATGGAATTCGGGTTAGAAAAGTGTAAGATTGTTCATCTTAAGAAAGGAAAAATACAAAACGATGATAGTGGCTATCATATCGATGAGCAAAATGTTATAGCCAATTTAACTGATGAGGAATCATACAAATACTTGGGACTTGTCCAGTTAAAAGGGATTTGTGACTCCACAATCAAGCAGGCTTTGGTCAACCAATTTATCAAAAGACTTAAGGTTGTACTTGAGTCCAAATTGAATGCTGGTAATACAGTCAAGGCCATCAACACCTGGGCAATCCCAATATTGACTTATTCATTTGGTGTAGTTAAATGGTCTGATACAGACCTTAACAACATCATGAGGTCCATCAGAACCCAATTAACTAAGCACCGATATCACCACCCTAAAAGTGCAGTTGAAAGAGTCGTTTTGCCGCGGTTACAGGGAGGCAGAGGTCTAATTGATGTCCCTCAACTACACCACACGCAGATTTGCCATCTAAGATCGTATTTCGAAAGGAAAACCGAAACTTCAAGTCTAATTCGTACGGTATGTCTGGCAGACAGAAACCATACACCCCTCAACCTTCACTCACAATCATACGCAACTCCAACAAACGTTCAATCTGATGCAGCCTTAATTGAGATTTGGAAAAACAAAGCCATACACGGAATTCACCGCAAAGTACTGGAACAAGAAAACATCAACCAGGAATATTCAAACCTTTGGCTGAAACGAGGACAGTTGTTTGCGGAAACTGAGGGATTTATTATTGCAATCCAGGACAGGGTTATACCCACTAAGAACTATAGGAGAGCAATTTTAAAAGAAGAAATGGTAAATGATCTCTGCCGACACTGCCAAGCATCCTCGGAAACCATAGACCATATATTGGGGGGGTGCACAAACTTGGCCGCACATGAATACACAGCTAGACATAATCAAGTCGCCAAAATTGTGTACCTGAGGATAGTTAAGGACTTAAAGCTAGCAGAAATAACTGAACCTTACTATAAGTACAGTCCACCTGCTGTATTGGAAAATAGCGAGTTTAAATTATACTGGGATAGAGCAATAACAACTGATCAGACCAGAGCATTAGAGCCAACAGACCTGACATAGTCGTTTTCGAAAAGAGTGCCAAAAAGATCACTATTTATGACATCGCGATTCCTCTTAGCCACAACCTGCAGACGGGCGTATAGCTCAAAAATAAGCAAATACACAGAGCTAGCTAATGAGATGAAAGTAATGTATCGCGCAGAATCCGTCAACATCGTCCCAATAGTGATCTCAGCAACTGGCTTAATAACGAAATTCCTGGTCTTACAAATGGAAAAAGAAAATCTGATCGTGGACTTGGAAAGAATGCAAAAGGCGGTTATTTTAAACACGTGCAATATAGTTCGGCGGTTCCTACAAATTTCATAAAGATCTAAAATAAATAAACACCACAGAGCCTAATCCCTTGGCAAAGCCCGGGATAGGTAATTTCCAACTTCATAGAAGTTGAGAAGTATGGCAACTCTATAATAATAATAATAATAACAATAATAATAATAATAATAATAATAATAATAATAATAATAATGATAATAATAATAATGATAATAATAATAATGATAATAATAATATAGACCTATTTACTGACCCTGACTGTTACCAGAACAAAATAATACCATTACATAATAACCAACTCTATAAAAAAAAATATAATCTAACATTTCATCGATCAGCCCATAGGATCTACAGTTGGGTTAGCTAGACCACCCGATAAAACTTCCGCTAGCTAACCATGATCTAATGGACCGTTGCCGAAAAAAAAAAAGAAAAGAAGTAAAAAGAGGCGGAGCCTATCCTTGGCTAAGAAAATAATTAATTTTTCTAGGCAAGGATAGTCAGTTGTTAAAACAATTTAATACGGGCGAGACGAACACAAGAAAAGAAAAACTAAGTACAGAAATTAAGAACATTACAACAAAAAAACCAATAAACTTAACAAGAACAAAAAAATAAACATTATTTTTCGGTATTCCTACGAGTTATTAGGAATTAATAAAAACGATAATTGTGGTGAAATTTATAAAGAAAAAAAGGAAATATAAAATAAAAACTACGAGTAAAGTAATGTAATGTGTATAAAAGGAAATAAAATATAAAGAAGCGTGGTAACCTAGTGCTGTAACGAAAGAAAAAACAAGAAGACAATTTAACAAAAGGTTCTACAAAACAAAAAACTGAAAAGACAACGAAAAAAAAACAAGTTGAAATACCTACAAGGACATATTTTATATATTGGTAAAAAAAAAAAAAAAAAAAAGGACATAAAAAATAAAAACTATAAAAGGTGATAAAATATACTAACTACCAGTGCCGCCTATCATCCTTTTTCATCATTAACGTCATTCCAACATCATCAACATCATCATCATCATCATCATCATCATCATCATTAACATCATCGTCAACCGGCTTATCATCATCATCATCATCAACCTCCAATTTTTCCCTCCAACTATAGTAAAGGTGTCCCAGTGTAGTGATTCCCCTTCCGCTGTTATACCTCTATACTATTACCAATACTTACCCTATATACTTACCCAGCTCCTAGTGTAAATTTTTTTTCTCTATCCCAGTATCCGCGTATGTGCCTTCGTTTTGTGATAAATTTGTGTTTAATTATAAGTGTATTTATTATATTACAATATATTTTAAAAAAGAAGAAAAAGAAAGATAAAGAAACTAAGTAATTCAGGTGCAACATAAAAAAATTAAGGAATTGTAACTAATAAAAAAGAAAAGGGATAAGAAAATCTAAATCAAAACAAATCGCTATATTTAATACTTAACTTACACCCCTAAAGCAAAAGAAGAGAAAAGAAAAAAAAAAACAACAACAACAAAATACGAAATATACATTTTTTTTAGATTTTGATTGCTGAACCAACGTGGTGCACTACAGTGGGAGCAGAAAAAATTAATTTGGAAAAAAAAGTAAGTGTTTTATCATTATTTTTGGATGATCTCATAAACATCTGGTTTTTTTGTTTTTTCTTTATTTCTATTCCTCTTTTTTGTTGCTTTACTTATTTTGATTAATTGAATTTTAATAACTACAAACGAGAACTAAGGCGATTTACTTTTTTTGGGTTTAATTTCGATTTTTTTTTGATTTAATGATTACCTACAATGAATAAAACAAATTGAATACCTTTTAAGAAATACTTACCTGAAAATAGTCACCTAAAGAAAAATGTAAAGAAGTTTAAAAAAGAGAAAAAAAAATTACCTGAGAATAAAATTTTAACTAAATACTTACCTGATTAAGAGAGGATATCTATTTACCTATACAGAACAAAAACAAATTTAATACTTACCTATTCGGATTGAATACTTACCCATTTACTTATTAAATGTTATAGGAATTATAGGATTAAGACTTTTACTTACCCTGGAAAATAAAAACAACGGATTTTTATAACGTTTTCCCTAAAACATTATGGTGTTTTTTTTTTAATGAGTTTTTTTTTACTATCGGGAAGGCGATTCTCTTTTTTTTATTTTTTTTTGTGTTCCTAATTAGGATGTCCGATTAGGAAGCCAAGGACCGAGGTGGAGATGACTGACATGAGGTAAGGTGCGATTAGTTGAGTCAACTTGTGAGCTAGGGGCTGATGCATATATAGGAGGAAGCATCAGCCATGGTGGTATCCGGCGGATACAAGGGTGGGCAAAACCTCCGAGGGTCAACACTATCAAAGATCCTCCCCCTCTATAGGAATCACTACCCCATGCGTGGATGAATTCGGGTCACCATTTTTTCGTTGATTTTTCATACATTCCGGCATGAAGTCGTAACCCCGTCTAGTACTGCGGTAGCAAGAACCCCCCCCATCGGCGAGCTAAGTCGTGCCTATGCAAGCATGCCATGTTACTGTGGACTGGACACCCTTTCCATCCTGCTGCCAGGATCAGCCTCTGGGTCCTGTAACTAGTGGTTGTAATGGTGGTAAGGGAAGGAGAGGTCAAGACCTGAGTAGGGTTCGTTACAATACTGT
>CAWVOZ010000136.1:0-12218 GCA_963931855.1 Philhelius festivus | reverse complement strand
AATCCTTTCAATCGTAAATTCACCTAAGAATCCAAAAACGAAAAAACTAAAATAAAAGGCTTTTCTTAGAACAAAAGTAGTTTTTGTTATTTTTGATTTTCTCAAAAACTGCAAAACATTTTGACATCCGGTTTTTTGTGTTTGATCAAAAACTAATAAGAGCATTGAATATTGAATAAAAAAATAATACTTAATTACGTAAAATTTTGAAAAACAATTGTTTAAAAAAAAATTTTCATTTTTTTTTCAAAATTTCGATTTTGAAAATTAATTTTTCAAAAACTATTCACTCTAACAACTTTATTTAAAAACAGAATTAAAGAATGTATTTCTGGCTTTTCAAAATGCTATAGCATTTTTCTGTATCACCGGTATCACCGTTATTTTTTAATAATTTTTTTCTGTTTTAAGTAATTTTTTTCTAAAATTGCCCCTCCCGCCTAAACGGGGGGAAATAGACTCCCCCCCTCCCATACGATTTTTTTATTGTCTAAGTCCAACCTACATGCCCTAGCTTTTTGTCACACCTTATGCAAATCACCCTGTATATGTAATTTGAAACCTACACGGAATAAATAAATAAACTGTGATGTTATTTATATGAAATTGATGTTATACTTATTGAATTTTAAGTATAAGATAATTTAAATGTTAAAGAAACAAAAAATCGTCGTCAGCTGATTGTTTGTGGGTGTAAAGATCGTCAGTTTATGTTCCAAAGATACTATGCGACGCTCGAATGCGTTGAGCGCGCGACATGTTTATCGCGCTGACTGACGGTGTTACCCCCGTCAAAAGTGCAGCTGACTATTTTCTTTATTATTTTAAAAGTATAAAAATTGAGATATATAAATTTCATAAGGTATAAAATAAATTTATTTTTCAAATTTTAAATGAGGTTTATGCCCGTGACTGACATTGAACCCCCCATCGTCAATACAGCTGACGATAATTTTTTGAAAAAATATGATTAAAACAATAATTTAATACAGTTTCGCTTGGTATAAAATTCATCGGAGCAAATTTTTTTCCATTGACTTTTTCATGCTCTCTCCTTTAGCTCCACCGCTTTCGGAGCAGCTGACGTTCAGATCTGTTATGTGTTAGGGGAAAACTATTATTGTTATGATTTTCAGCCGGTATAAAATGACTTGGTCAACTATAGCGCTACCTCCCGTACTATAGTGGGAAAATTGAAATTTTTTTAGCAATTTTATGCACTTGAACATTATTATCTCATTAAATCCATGTTTTATATTTATAAAATGTATCTTAAATTCCAAAGTACTTTTACATAAGAGCAAGTTCGTGCGATCCAGTCATGCATTTTATTTTAATTCAATTTCATTTTGGAAAAAAAGGTGGGTTACACCACTATTGCATTCATGGTTTTCTCTAAAAATAAAGAAAAAAAAGAAAAGTTACGCCAAACTTATTATATTTTTTTTTATTTCTCTCATAGTTCATATTTTAACAAAAAAAAATTGAATGTACATTTTTACTTGTTTTTTTTTATGATTTTACTCCTCGTCTGATAAATCGTCAAATATTTCGATTGGAACACTTGTTGACGTTTTTAAATTATTATAAAAAAAGTGTTGGATTGGTGGTATAAATTGAAGCAGTTCAATTAAGTCTTTCTTTTTTGTTATCGTTTATTTTAGGTTGTTCAAGCTGGTTGAGTTTTTCTTAATATTAACGGATTGTCTCTTTTTTACATTTACCTCTTGGAGTAAAACATCAATTTTATTTGAATATTTATAAAAAAATTGAAAATGGCTTAGAACTTTTTTCGAAATGTAACCACTGAATTTTAAGCCATTCAACCTTGGAATTTGAAATTTACAGTTTCCTATTTGTGATATTTTCTTCGAGAGATTTTGTGGAAAAAAATCAGATGAAGTCATTTTCACAAAAATTTCAAATGGGTTTCTCTTTCTGGCCGAAAAAATGACGTTAATACAATCATCTGGGACGAAGATATCTTTATTCTATTATACCAAAATCTTGGTCACATGGGAAATAGGAATGGCCACTGACTAAAAATTGATGGCCGATTTCTTCAACCATAAAATCGGGATGGGATACCAAAAATTAGCACAACAGTGAAAGTTTTATATGTATTTCTATTTTGGCCCCACATTGGTCAGAATACAATAATTTTTTTTAGACTGTCCTATGTTCTTAAAATAATTCATAAGACAAGATCCTATTTCTTGAAGCCCCCTTGACGCTGTGGACTCATCCCAAATATACATGTGAACTTTTTCAGTACCCATATTATGTATGCCGAAGCAAAAGGTCCAAAGTTGTCTTTTGTACCTAATATAGTGAGTTGGAAGGGTCTTCATGAGATCAAAAGTTAAAACCAAAGTAACGGTAGATACTTTAGCCATTTCCGAATCTTGCCTCAGCCCCTGCCTAGCGCTTTCAGCTTTCTTTTCATTTCATTTCTTTTCATTCATTTCATGGCGGGCGTAGAGTGAGCAGTCACAATCTAAACAGTTTCTAAGAGAAGTATGAAGGTTACGCCACTATTGCACTCAAACTACGAGTATGATCAAATTATAAAATGCAATAACACCCTTTTAAATGCAATCTAGTTTTGAGTGTAGACAGCTGCATAAAACTATTTTTGTATTAAAATAGATATATTAAGAGATCCATTTTTATGAAAAACTCATTTTTGAAAAAAGTGGGTTACGCCACTATTGCACTCATAGCCTCATTTATACTACAAAATGTCAAAATATAACGTTACATTGAAATCCTCGATTATATTCAACATAATTGTTGCCTCTTCATTTTCCCAAAAATTGCGTCTAGGTGTTCCACAAAGAAATTAGAAAAACAGACAAATAAAAAACACAGCCCAGGTTCTGTAATTGTGATATAAACTACACATACCAATAAGCAGCTGCGATCTCCATTCCTCAATTCGTGGATCCAGGTCTACAGCTCTATCTGAATCGAATCCAGATTCAATTCGAATTCAATTCTCCTTTTAAACGGGGTCTGGTCTGTATTTAATATTGATGACTACGATCATTGTAGTTGAATTCTCTCAGATAGATAGGTAGTTCCAAATACAAGTTTCTTTTTAAAATTGCAATATAATGAACAAAATTTAAAAAAAAAAATCATGTATTGTGGCTTTCTTGGTAAGAGCAAACATTCCCATTAATTATGGAACACTAAGTCGTTCAAGCAGAATTCTCCTCAGACTAGTGTGTGAAATGTTCAGCTTTTGAGATTGATGGCGAGTTGAAGTTCGTGAGTTGAGTCTCACACTCTTGGATTCAACAGCCACATTCTCGTGTGCACCGCACGACGATGATGGGGCAATCAATGAATGTTGTCCACTAGCATAGCAGTCTTATGAACTTATTGTACAAAGGCGCTGTGGGTGCTTCTTTCGGCCAACACTTTAAAAAAAAGCACTGTTTGGGCTTCACAGCACTCACTTTGTAAATAAGTTTTCAATATTTCTTTATCGACAAAAGCTCGTAGGAGTCTGTTACTGATTCTGCTAATGACCGTTTGTTTGCTGAATTGGTTAAGTTGTGTCGGATGGAATATCCAGTGGAAAGGAAAAAATCGTGTGAAGTGCTTCGCTTATTGGACTTTATTTTTATCGGTCCACTATAATTTCACTGTTCACTTTAGTAATGGTAATGGTATCATAGCCGAAGACGATAGCCAATAAATATTGTGAACTTTTTTGCAGGAGAAAAGCAGAATGACGGTCTTCTTGACTTCTCTTCTGTACTGTCTGTTTTGGTAGAGTTGACTCCCAGTCCACGCCGCCGATCTGCTCAGCTTGTTAGCTCATTTGAGGCTTTCAAAAGGTTACAATTCTTTCCTGAAAGGCAATGAGTCGGTTGCTCTCTGCTTCCAGTTAAGTCAACAGTTGATTTGCTACCAAATTCCAAAGAAGGGGAGAAAAAACAGCAACCATCTACTGATCTCCCTTTGTAATAGGCATATCAAAGGGCACGGTAGTGCCCAGCTAAGTTCTGGCACTACACCCTTTTTACAGGAATAAACTTAGGCGATTTTGACCTCTTCCTATCTTCAGTAACAATGAAGTCAAAAACTTGCTAAGCTAGTCAGGCACAGGCGCCTCACCAAATTTTGATGGGTTCACTGGTCAATTTTTTAAAACCTTTCGAATTGGGCATAAAAAAAAACTTGCCAAGTAAGCCCATCAAACTTTAGTCAGTAATCATTAAATAATAAAATTTCTCTATTACATTGAAGTTGTTTCAGTATTATTCTTCTTCAAACATTCCGTATTTAACCTTCATGAAGTAAGAACTTGGCGTACTTTTACATCTCAGTACTTTTGACGTTATGTTTATGTTTTTGGTCTGATTGAATCTTAAATGGATATAAATCAATCGATCAAATATTCTTAGAACAAATGTGGATAGAGTGATAGTCTGATATCTTTCGGGTATACATGAGAACATTTGACAGCTTTGGGTATATAAATAAAAACCTCAACTTTTCTAAGTCACATACAAATGTGAATGAAATTTAAACAAATATCGAAGCTCTGCTTCGGTTTAAAAAAAAGCAGGTTATGTATATTTTCAAGAGAGGGGGAATACCAAAAGCTCCTGGAAGGTTTGGTTCTCGAAATAATTATATCCAAGTGATTTTACAGAATTTTTACCCAACGCTAAATTTGATTCTGATGGCGATATTTCCTCAACTAAGCCTTGAAAAATGTTGCAATTATCAGAATTTATTATTCTCTCTTTTTTAAAAGCTACTGTGATGACTTGTTCTTGAAATATTTTCCTCCAAAGTGAATAGACAACTTAATATCGACCCAAACCTAGGAAAGTTTTCGGATTGAGATATATCCTCAGCAAAGGCTCGCAAGAGGCTGCAGTTTTCAGTGGTGAATAGAGCATTGGCAGAATACCTAACTGACACAAAAGCAAGCAATTGACTTCTTGTTTTAATATCGCAAAGCAGGTTCTTCGAGATAGACAATGGCACCTACTCATCGAACCACAAGGAACAGTAGATGTAGTGTGGCAGGTTTTTAAAGAGTTCTTAAATGTAAAATAAGAAATAGTGGAAAACATAACACACTTCCAGTTAGTAAAAAAAGTCAGTTCCATCCCCCAGAATAGCTATAAAGTTAACTATAAAATATATTAAAGGCAGAGTTCTGAACATACGGAAGTAATGTTTCGGTTGGATGCATAAATCAACCAACAAGTAATGATGCAAGGAGGCTTGACTGATGACTGGACTTTCAGTTTCATAAGCTCTGACTACAAAAAAGTGACCCTATGTCCGACCTAAACGTGATCTTATGTGAACTAACTGTATCATACAAGATACCTTAGAACGTATCTAATATGAGAACGTCTGAAGGTTTCGGCAATGAGATGGGATTTCATGTAATTTCACTATTTCTATCAAATATGTCCAAGTCCAACCAATGAGGTATGGAGAGGATATCAACGTTCCGTAACAGACTCCTTAATGACGTCAATTCAAGAGCTGGTGTAAGTAGATAGGCTTAAAGTAAACATACAATCAACAAATACAGCAAAACGTTGCTATTTATAACATGAAATTTAAGAATATCATCTTTCTCCAAGTAAACCTTAACTCTTCGAACCACACCAAAGTAGAGATTATTCTACGTAACCTCTATTGCTACACTTTTGGTGAAATTTAATACAGCTACAATTAATCAAGAATGTCAAAATACGTTGACTGCATCGGCTTGACAACATAGCTCCAAAAGTGTCTTCAAATTCTAGCCATGCAGGTTCAACGTGAAAAGTAAAACCTAACCTTCGTTTTAAAGTCCAAGCTTTTGTGAATAATAAAGTGCATGGGATTGGCCTAGAAACGTGTAGGATCGAAAGTCACCTAGAACTGTCTTATGCTTTCGACGTGTACAACGTTTGTTTTTGGCATGACAAAATTTAGGATTTCCTAATTAGCAAAGGAATTGGCTTTCGATATTTTTTGATGATAGTAGTGGGGCTCTTGGAAACACACAAGAAAAGTCACTTCAACTATTAGTTTCGTAAAAAGGACAGTATAAGTTTCATTTTGATACTTCATTTTTTCAAACTCGGTCTTAACCAACAAACTTCTCAATGCTTCTCCGGCCCTAGCTATCTATCCCCAGTTTCGCACTCTTATTTGGTTGTGTTCACCTTCTACTTGCGTGCGCCATTACGTTCTTCGTCTATTCATACTTCTGGGGGTGGACTCAAAGATTTTCTGAGCCGGGTCATTGGTGTTTCTCAGGTTCGTAGTATCGTAGCCATATCAATAAAACGGGCCCCCGAGATAGAGGGAACCCATGGTACATAGGACCCAACTTTTGTATGAAAAATTTTATGGCGATAAAGACGAAAGACAATATTAATTATTTTAATGTACTTATTTACAATTTGTATGTACATATATATCTATTAACATCTTTCCAATCAACGCCAACGCTACCGCAACTGCAACCTGCAACTGCTTTATTTCTTATAAGTGGGTTTTACAAGAAACAACTTGCTCGACTACATGGTGGTACAATCAACAATTCTTGATCATATAAACAGGAAAATAAATGCTTGACCAACATGTTGGACGGATTTCAAATTATTCGAATACTTTCAGACTTGCCTAACCATAAACATCCAATCTGTGCGAAAAGATGCTCGAACACCTCGTTTAATTTTTCATTTGGTAAACTGTGTCGATAAGTTAAAAAGTTGCATGGAAATAATAACTACACTTACTTTACTTATTTTAATAAAATTCTTTACGTAGTATTCTACTTAGATTTGAATAAGCAATCATTATCATCATCGGCTAGACAACCGGGTTCCGGTCCTGGCCTCTTTCAACAAGTCTCTCCACCTATCCCGGTCTCTAGCCGACGCCATCCAGTTGCGCACCCCAAGACTTCGGGCGTCCTGGTCTACGCCATCTCTCCAGCGCAAGCATGGTCTACCACGCTGTCGTCTACCATAGAATGTACCACAAAGAACTTTCCGAGCAGGTTCCTCTTCGCTCATGTGAGCTAGGTGCCCTGCCCACCGGAGTCTACCGAGCTTAATTTTTGTCACGATATCTGCTTCTAGGTAGATTGCGTACAATTCATGATTGTACCGTCTCCGGAATCGTCGAAATCGAATAAGCAATGCTTGTCGAAAATTTCAGTTCAGAATAGCTGCGTCCTTTTTTGTAGTCCGATGAAGATGTAACCTTGAGCTCGTGCTTCGAATTTATACGGGAGTATTTCCTTCTGGCCTTATCCATTTTTTACTTGCGACTCATAGGCATTCGTAAAAAAATCGAACTCGAGATTTTAATCAAAGTTCACATTACGATGATATGGCGAAGACGAAAAAGTGGGTCTCGCAATTCTGTCTATCTATCATCTATCTGTTCGACTTCAGCCTAAACCACTTGGCCGATTTTCTTAAAACTTGGCAGATATTATTTTTAATTTACTCCCCCCCCCCCCACCAGCTGTTTTTTTTTTCTTTAAGACCAAAAATAACGATACCTGAAATACAATTTCTTTTTTGAAATTTTATAAATATTTTTTTTTATCAGAAACTTACACAATTTTTTTTAAATTAAAAAAAAATCATTTACTCGTAGTTAAAGCTAAAAAAAATTCAAAAAAATGGAACCATTTTTTTTTTGTTTTCGATTTTCTCAAAAACGATATCACTGATTTTGATCATTTTTTTATGCAATTGGACCAATTACCACGAAAGTCAAATTGACAGTCATTTAGAAGCTTTCATTCTTCTAGATATTTATTCAGCTAATAACTATTCTGCGTTACCATGACCTTGGAAAGCAGGAACGTAAGTGGAATAGGGCGATAATTATATAGGGAAGAAGATTTGCCTTTTCTTAAGGAGGACAGGCTGCACAAATTCTGTCCGGAAAGATACCAGTAGAATAGGAAAGGTGGAAAAGCTTACGCAGTGGTTTTACGTCGTTTACGCTCTCACGTAGAGGAACAGTCGTGACACTTTTTGTGAGCTCCGAATTAACATCAAACTGTGTCGCATGCAAATTGGCTCTTCCTTGTGAGCGGACAGTTACGGTGCCTAGGTCCTCGTTTTTAAAGAAATAAGGTCCGAATATGCCGTCATGTCAACAGATCCAGATAAGTTGTCTTATCAACAAAGGTAAATCATATCTAATTTTATTATCCATGTAATTATCCCTTAGACTTCAGTCGAAATCATCAATAACTTCAAGATCTTCTAGTCTCATTCGTATTTTAAAATTATGTTGTTTTTGAAACGAACTTCAATGAATCAAATATTATTCGAACAAATCTAAATAGCCATTACCTGTTAAAAAGTGTGCATTCTCTCATAGCTTTAATACTTACCTTTACCTAGGTATACAGCCACATAATCATCATTTATATATAATCTTAAAGTTGGAATTCATTTTCCAATGTATCGGCATTACTTCCAAATAAAAGCATCCTTTGTCAGTAAAACAACAATAATATTATTTTATTTCTTCGTTTTTTTTTTATTTTACGATAAATCAGTAATTTAACAATTATTCAATAATTCATTAGAATTTCCAAAAAAAAAGTTTTCTTTCCGCATCGGACGTTTGTGTTTGACAGTTCTTTCCATGCAAATCATTCATTTCATCATCGGGCGCAATTTCGACACGCATTTTTCTTGTCCTGAAAATAAAAAAAAAAACAGAATATAAATCAACAACGACCCTAATTTAAAATCAAGGACAAAATAAAAAAGAAAACCCAACCCAATCAAAAAAATAAAAATAAATAAGTAGGTAATACAACAAGAAAAAAAAACTCCCACCCCATTTAAGAATATCTAATTAAAAGTCCTGTCCCTTCTTTCGAATAGCCTCACCGAGTAGCTGCTGCCACGTTTCTATGGATTTTGTCTAAATAATTCCTTCCTACCCTCATCAGCTGGTTTGATATGCTTTAAATGGAAATCAATAAGGGGATAGAGGAAAATTGATCGGCGATTTTATAAAGAGAATCTTTTCAAAAACTTAAGTCCTTTAATATTCCTGTGTAGATGTTCTTTAAAAAAAATGTTTCCCATCGCCATCATCGTCGTTGTTGCAAAAGATCCTTGTACAAAAGCATCTTACTAATTAGAAGCTGGGACATCGGTAGACATGCATTATTAACATCATTCCATGGTGCAGCACTGGCTGCCAAGACGATTATCTCAAAGGACCTATAAATCCAGTGATTACAGCTGAACACAAGACGTTATCTTATCGAGGATGTCATAGTTATAGTAGGTATAAGTCTGCTTGTAAAGAAAGCTTTCCCTGCCAGCCTGCCACCCTCTGTGACTGTGTGTCTTTTTGTAATCTTATCCCATACAGTAGACCTTATGCTTTACATACTCGTATACCGATACACAATCGTCTATATCCTTATGCACTGTTTTGTGGTTTAACAAGGAAGGAACGCGTTCGAGGGTGAATCCTTAGGTGAGTGGTGCGACCGAACAAAATTTCCTATTATAAACGTAAACATCTCCCGATGACGACAACACGCTATTACCATTCCCATACTAAACGGACGCGACGGGATGGAAGCCAGCACTGCCATTTCTACTTTTTTTTTTTGTGGTTATTTGTTTTTCAAACAGCCTAAAAATATGTGATATTTTTCAATAATTTGTAAACTCTTTATTATTTAACCTTTTATCTTTAACTCTTATTAATTGTTTGATATTTTTTTCTTAATTTTAAAGGACTTTTTACATATTAAATTGTTTCTGAACACACCTAAAACAATGACAGTTGGTGCAAAAATATAACCAAACAGGCCCTTTTTTGACATTTTTAAATTTCAAAATAAAGTTAGTACGATACATAAAACCTAAAACCGATACGAGATACGATTTTTTGAATCGGAAGAAGAGCCAATTAGGAGGATTGTGTGACGTAATGTCACAATATGTGATATGGAAGCAAATCCGAAGAAAGCGCTCCTACTAAACTTTTGAACTAAAGAGAAATAAAAAAAAATATTCTGTCAAAATAAAAGAGCTGATATTGCAAAAACAAAAAAATAGCTCGAAAAAAATGGCAAACTACGAAATTCTCAAATGATAAGGTTGTATTCAACCGTCATAACAATGACGGTGAATTCAAAAATGATTCACTCAGTAGAATTCTGTAAAGTTTGAAGACTCCTCCCAGGAGTTCATATGTAAAGCACCCAAAACTCGCCAATATATTCTGAAGATGGAAACAGAAGATTGTCATCTTCACTGATTATCTTGTGCATGTCTTAAGCCGTTCCCAACTAAAACAGCTTCACATCTTACAGTTTATTGAGAGAAGCGACGAATGTGAAATTTCGTTTGATACGCTCAAAGAAGTAACAAGCATGTTTAAAAAAAATCGGGTTGGGTACGATATACTGCTTTTTAGAATCCCGTTTTTTATAATCCTGTTTCTCTTTTTTAAAATCCTGCTTTTTAAAATCCCCTTTCTTACTACGACGTGTAAGCAGTGAGCTATGTAAGAGGGGTAGGTGTGAGGTTGGGTGTATGCAAAGTTTCTTTAGCATTTAAGGAATCTGGAAAAACATAAAATCAACAAGTTTTAGCTACGTATTCTAAAAATCGGGATTAGCGGGATTCGGCGGGATTTTAAAAAACGGGATTATAATAGATCGGGATTTTGAACAAGCGGGATTTTAGAAGACGGGATTTTAAAAAAGCAGTATTTTAGCAGACGGTATTTTAAAACTTTTTTCGGGTTTTTGAAAAGCGGGATTTCAAAAAGCGGGATTCCGATACGCTCCCAAAAAAATCACCAAGCTAAAATCTAATAACTGATCAGCTTTTAAAAAAAAAATCCCTTCAATTGCCTTCAATGCCTTAAGCTTGGATGTGTGTCATGTCATTGGAAAATTGTAGAAGTTATTTTTATAAAATAACAATGAAGGAATTAAATATTAAGAGGGTGTTCCACTGCGACCTAAAGTTCTATTGTGCTTCCATCCAGAGCTAGTTGAGTTGCTAATCCAACAGAATCGTCTTTTGGTTTAACGTGAGCACCTGCCGATTATGGCTCAATCCCACGGGAGGTCTACCTCCATCAGAGTCAGATTGGGTTGTGACCATTAACCCCGACATAGCCGAAGCCATATCGGTCGCAAAGTTATGACATGTTGCAGGCATGAACACACCTTTTGCTTAGGAGGCGAGGTCTATCTAACACCTCTTGAATCCAGGCACGCTTGAAAACCATATGTCTCCCCATTCGGAATAAACCAAGCCACCACGATACTCCCACTACGCGGCCTACATCATAGATAGTCTGAGAAAGAGAGCACGCACGCGAGAGCTGCACCTCTCCGTGCCGTGAGAATTCCAGTTACTTTTCATAGATTATTCCTACTTAAGCTGTTTAGTTTATGAAAAGATCTTGGTTAAAGGTTCCAAGAAGTAGTTTTTGGATTTTCTGGCCCCTTCTTTTATTTTGATTTCGTTTTTAATCCTGTTTTCTCCTATTCCGCAGTAGAGGAGTTCTTGCGCCTATTTTTGCTAGGGAGTCTGCCTCCTCAATACCCTGGACACTTACATGTCCAGGTAGCGTATTGCCAAACTGTATATCAGTACAGAGCTCCGACGCTCTATAATAGACTACAGAATGCTCATTCAAATTAAGAGCATACTATATACTGTGTCAGATCAAAAGCAGATTTTTCTGTGTTGGTATACATTTTGCTCAGGAAACTAAGAGCAAAGTACCTGTGATTACAGAGCCATCGTTCACGTTGGTATAGTTATTGTGTGTGGTGAGTTCTGGGTTGGTATACATTTTGCTCAGGAAACTAAGAGCAAAGTACCTGTGATTACAGAGCCATCGTTCACGTTGGTGTGGTTATTGTGTGTGGTGTGTGGTGCCGTGACATAAGGCCAAGTGACGAAAGGCCAAATTTGTTTGTGACTTAAGGCCAAACATAAAATGTTTTGTCTTGAGCAACAGTACCTTGGGTGGCCCGCTTCGCGGGTTTTCAGGATTTTAAATCCCTTTTCGGGGCTCACACCCGCTCACGCAACTCCGTTGCTCCGCTTAGGGTATGTTCAGTCGCCAGGCAGGCGCCTGTAGCAACAGTTTTCCTGAGCAGCAGTACATAACTGTTAGTTGTTTACTCCAATTAATGTAAAATACAAAACTGTTGC